>BMAV01014410.1:37906-82307 GCA_019973955.1 Trichonephila inaurata madagascariensis | reverse complement strand
TTCAATCATATAAATTATTAATACTTCTTTTGAAGTTTTACGATATAATAAAACACGAGTACTTGATTTTGAAAAAGAGCAAAATAAACCTTATTTTTTATGAGCGCAACTCTTGTTTACTGCCCTCTTTTTTATTCTAGTACATCATTTCAAAAGTATATGCATTAAAATATCGATGAGGTATTACGTTTTACAATAAAATAACACTATCTATAATACAGAAAACATTTTAGTTCTGAAGCTGAACACAGCAAAACAAAGTATTGAGAAAAACGAGAATTGTTTGATTAATAGTTTTGCATTAAAACATGATTATTGCGCCATCTTTTTAAATGAAGAAAATGCAAACAAAGGGATGATATTAGTATTATGTATACATATTAAATGAAAAAAAAAATGTTTCTTTTCACAATACTTAAAAAATTACAAATGCTTCTACATTTTTTTTCAAAAATCCAGCAAGAGAAAGCCTTTATTATAATTCTTTTACTGTTTTTATATTTTGTTTTTTTAATACTTTAAGCGGTTAGTGAATGAATTTTTAAACGTTGTTCACACACACAAAGAATAAAAATTAAGTTAACTAGAAGGGGGTATCCACTTTCTTTCATAATGGACCAACCCCCATTATGGAAATTATGCAACTGTTCATACTATTTGCTCATATTGTAAAATTGTAATTTGCATGCATTATGCGGTTTTTGTTTTTCAATATATTATAAGCATGAAAAAATAAATTTCAAATCTTCAACTCCTGCATTTTAATTTTACTTCTCAATTTAGCACTTTTTCAAATACTTATAAATACTTATACCGCAATTACTTTTTTATATAGAGAGCGAGATATGTTCATTGATAAGAATTAAATAAATTAAAGTAAACGATTTTTTTAACTTTCATAAAGTGTTACTGACAGACCACTGGTCATTGATTCGCAATAAATTTAATAGAGTAATGTTTAATTAAAGTAAGAAACACCTAATTAAAAATCATTTATACAACTGCCGAGGTAAGACCATCATTATAAGGTATTCCAAAAAGAAAAAAAATTAACAAGTTTCGGTAAGAAAGTCATAATCTTTGACATAAAACCAGACGAATAAATCCAGTCTAAATTTATATTCTAATATTAATAATCAGATGAAAATAGTCGTATAGTAAAAAAAAAGTTAAGTTAGGAGGCTGTTTGAAGCGCTGACATTAATAACTATTCACTCATTTGCGAAGCAGGTTTTTCGTACTCTCTCCAACAAAATGCAAACCATACATTATATTTACACGGGATAAACAAGTGGAAGTTAGGCCTTTCTTACCCATTCTTTATTTGCTAAACTTTTCTAACAGTTTTTTGGGATACATACTGAACAATCTTTTTTTTTATACATAGTGTCGAGGTAAGTATTTTTCTTTTTCCAGGGAATAAGCATTAAGTCATTCGGATTTTGATCCATATTGGTAATTTTATCTTTGCCTAAAACATTGGTATTGAAAGAAAACTTCTTCATCTGCCTCACTCTTGCGTTCCTTTTTATGAAATCATTATTAAGGTATCCGACTACGTTCGGAACCGTGATTTTAAAAAAGAGCATAAATGGATAATTTTCATGATATTTAATGTCACTCAGATTAGAATACACGCATAAAATTGTTTTAAGAACATTTTGACAAAAATATTATTTAAATACAATATTTTGGCAAAAACTTAACTTAGAATAATCTTTTTTCAAAATGTTCTCCCTTTGTGAAAAAGGCTTCTATTATAATAATATTTTGCCTGTATATAGCTCAGACCTCTCTACAGAGGCTCAACTAGAATTTTTGAAAAATTCACATTATTTTCAGAGTTAACACCCATTGAAATATAATTATTGGCATTTTTCTCTTAAAATTGCTCCCCTCTGTTGTCGTAAGATATGGATAACCCACTTCTAAGTTATATATTTCAAAAATTCTAGTTGAGCCTCTTTACAGAGGTCTGAGCTATATACAGACAAAATATCATTATAATAGAAGCATGTTTCACAAAAGGAGAACATTTTGAAAAAATATTATTGTAGGTTACTTTTTTGCCAAAATATTGTATTTAAATAAATTTTTTTTTGTCAAAATGCCCTTAAAACAATTTTATGCATGTATTCTAATCTAAGTGACACTAAATATCATGAAAACTACCCATTTATGCGCTTTTGCAAAATCACGGTTCCGAACGTAGTCGGATACCTTAAGCTCTTCAACTTTTTCGAAAATAATACATTTTTCTTCACAATTTTCATTCATGATCGGATCAATATCATCATTAATTAGCATACCCATTATTTCTTCTACATCAAAAAGGAGAATCTTCGGTACATATTGAAAAAAAAAACTCTGCAAAAATTGGAAAGAACAAAAGATTATATTTTCAAGTGCAGAGTGCCCGAGAAGCTAAACCTAAAAACTAAGGATATTTTGTTAAATGCATCACACCATTTATTCTTAAAAAAAGTAATAAATAGCTTTAGTCTAGATACATTAAAAATACAACCAGTTTAGGCGTAATGAAAGTGTCTGAACAAATTCCATGTAATTTTATTCAAACAAATTGAAAATAAAGTTAAATTAGAAGTTTGCTGCAGAATAAATAAAGAAACAATTACTTGCATCCAATTTACCAAAGGTAAGATAGGGTAGCGGAACAGGAGTTGCCAAATCAAATGCGTCTGACGGAAGGTTAAAATAACTATTATCCAGGAACATTTTGCATTGAGTAAAATATTTTCTAATAATATTTACACTAAATGCGAATAATTTAAAAATCATGCAGGAGAGAATGAAAAAAAAGAGGGAGGGGACGTGAAAATCATTAATTCCACAAGTGGACCGAAATTCAAAATACTATAAATTTTATAACGTAAAATGTGTAGATACTTAACACTTACCAGCTTTCATTTAAAAATTGAAGCATTGGGACTAATACTTGCTATTCGAAAATAAAAAAAAAATTGTGGACAAGAAGATACAGATTAATTAGTATAAAAAAATGAGAAAATATATTTGCATTATTTTTTTTCAATGGGGCTGCGATTGATATATATATACTAGCTGACCCCGCCACGCGTTGCTGTGGCTTTGTTTTAATACGTTGATTCAATATTATTCTAAGCCATTCAATGCAGTCAAATTAATATTCGCTTACAATTTCGGAGAGTTGAAATTTAACATTAAACAGCATGTGACGGGCTCACGCGTCTTTTCTTTAACATGACCTCTGGGTTCTTTGGGGGCCAAGATTAATGGCAACTCTTTTCCAACCAAAACCCAAGAAGTGAAACGTGAAGCTAAAATGCAAATGAGATAGCTTTTAAATAACAGAAGTTTCAGTAAGTTGAATGGCAATTTGGGGAATGTTATGTGAGCAATTGAAACAAGCTTGAGTTGACAGCCAGTTGAAGTTACCTTGAAGATTAAGCCATTAGGTCAAGGTGCATACCATTGCACGCGCGCTCAGACGTCTCTTCATAGTATTGAAGCTACGATCAAATTAAGGTAGGATTGACTATTTGATATTAGGACTTGTAATATTATTAGAAGTGAGATTAATTGGATTAAATATTAATAGTGGTCCAAGTTACGCGATTCGGTATAACTACTATTGTGTGTTTGTTCATTGTATAGATTCTCTCTTAACTATAATTATCTAAATTGTTAGAAACTTAAGTCACATCTTAATAAAGTCATATTAAGAATTTAAAAATGTCTATTTTTCTTTTGTAAACCCTACACCTCTAGCTCACGCGGATAGTCACAAACATAATGGTTTTAATTTTGCATTTTATTCATCTCCTATATATATATTTGATTATAGTATAATGCATGAATTACTCTTATGTTGTTAAACAACAACATAAGAAAATTTAATTTTATTAATGAGGTGACTAACGTTAATTTTTATCAATTTTTAATATTATTTTCATAATTTTAAAGTATAACAATAAATACGTTTATATAACTAATCGCTAAAGGGTGCACAACTTTTTTCGGTAGCCCGTCTTTTGCTAACTCAAATACATTCGATGTTCTTCCCACTCGTGAGCATGCAACATATAGTTGCCCATTCGAAAAACATGAATTTTCAAACATCAAATGGACATTGTTTGGCTTTGAGATTTATTTATGGCCATCGCGAAAACCAAACGAATCAAGGATTGAAGCTTTTTTTAATGATATTGGAGATTCTGGCAATATCATAGGAACATCTGGCAACAGGACGATTTCTCCTTTAAACTTTGCAGTCAAAAGGTTTGCTTCAAGAAATTTACCGGTAATTCTTTTGATGAATAAACATTTACCGTTGCAAAATCTAGGTGGATATAAGTTACGCAAAAAAATAGCCTGTGAACCAATCTTCAACCGAAGATTGTGTGGTAGCATTCCTGATATATCCAGATAATTCAAAAACTCAGTTGGAAAATTTACGGTTTTGTTTTCATCAACAATAGTGTCTATTGTTTTAAAAGGCACTGAATCACCTGGCAACAACTCTATATCTCTGGAAGTTTATTTCGTTAACATAAACATCTTTTCTGCCTAAGTAACAGGATCACAGAGCCAATCATTATCTAGATAACTATTTAGTATATCCAAAAAGACACTTTCAATCAGTTCATTTTTTGTCTGGACAGCAGTGCAGAAGCTGTTTGCAGTTTGGGATGCAGTTCTTCATCGTTTCTAATATCAAGCATTTAGAAAATATTTGTGCCGATTGATTAACTTGCAATTGTACTCGCGGGCTTATGCTCAATCGAAGTGTTTCGTTTTGCCATAAAAACGATTGTTTTAAACATGCTTTATTCTCGTGAGAAAAAGTAGTGCGAGGAATGACCGGCAATGTCTGTCACACAGTAGAAGGAAATCACCACACAGTAGAAGGACAGTACCACCGAGTATTTTTTTTCCCGCTTAAAACTTGCACAGTTCTATGAAATGCCTTGATTAAATGTTTATGGGATATGGTACAGTCATCTGATTAAATTGGACTCCTTTGCAATACCATAGCCAATTCCCTTTGTTTTCCAATTGTACACTTTGCGCCTGGTTTTTTATGAATGTCTAATGGCAGTTTGAATGTGAAATGTGTAATTTGTCCACAATCTAACGATGCCTGAAAATGCAATTTCCAATGTAATTTCCTATTGCAATAGTATTTTTGTAAGGCTATGCCTGCAAGTTTACTTGCTTCAGGAAATGAGCATCCCCGGACGGGAGACTCGAACACAAAGCCATTCGACCTCAATCAGCAATATCCAGCTAAATTACGGGAGTTTCTGAAATCCAAATCTAGATTCTCGTTCCCCATATTAAGATGTACCCAGTGACTACTTTCGTTGCATCTACCCCTGCAAGTTCAGTCTCTGAAGGGGTGCATTACTGTCGTCCGGCATTATCAGACAAAATTACGGGAACTTCTAAAATTCGATTTCAGATTTCTGTACCCACCCAGAAAAACTACAGGTAATTACTTTTCACATCCCCAAGAATTTTAAGGTAAGGTATCATGGTTCGCGCAAAATACGGATCTGGCATTGTTTCGCAATGGGATGATCTGGCGTTGTTTGACATAGTTATGGGATTTCTTTTTTTAATCGGATGGGAATATTCAGATCAGCGATCCTGATCAGGATTAACTATTTGCATTTCTACTTCTGAAAGTTAGGGTGGTGCCATGAATATTATTGTCATCCGGTATTATCCGGCAATGTTATCAGAACTCCTAAAATTCGATTTCAGATTCTCACTCCACACTCCAGAAAGCACACGGGAATGAATTTTGATGCCCCAGCGCGTGCACTTTCAGTCGCTAGAGGGAATGAAAATCTGGACTTCGAACTTGAATACAAAGCCTTTCCAACTCATTCCGATAATATCCTACAAAAGTTACGGAGTTTCTGAAATATGAGATTCTCGTTTCCCGCCCCTAGACGCAACCGAAAACTACTTTCGTTGCCCTCGAGCCTGCGAGTACAGTTCCTGGGAGGGGGAGACATTAGGGTCGTCCAGCATTATCCGGCAAAATTTCGGGCACTTCTAGAATTCGATTTCGGGTTCTAGTTCACCAACCCGAAGTGCACCAGAAAGACACTTTTCAAGCACCAAGACTTTTAGGGTAAGCTCCTGCCGCGGTCTAAGTAAAATATGGTCGTTCGGAATTATTCAGCAAAATTACAGGAATTTCTCGAATCGGATATCAGATTCAGGTTTTCCGTTTCAAGATAAGTGAGGGGCCAAGTTTTCACCTTCCAAGGCTTTTAAGGTAAGCTCCTGCCACGGTGTGTCTAAAATGAGGTCATCCGGAATTATCCGGCAAAATTACAGAAATTTCTAAAATTTCATTTCAGATTCTCGTTCGCCATCTCGAAATACATCAGAAACACTTTTTTTCCGCTGTAAGACATTTAGAGTAAGCTCCAGGCACGGTTCGTGTTATAGGTGTCCATCCGGCATTATCCGGCAAAGTAAAGGTAACTTCTAAAATTGGATTTCAGAATCTCATTCAGCATCTCGAAATACACCAGAAACGCAGTTTTTTTCGCTCTAAGTCTCTTAGGGACCTCCCACGGTTTGCGTAATAGGCGGTCGTCCGGAATTATCCGGCAAAGTTAAGGTTTCTCAGATACGATATTAAATTCGGATTGCCCTTTTTTGAAATACGTCAGGGACTGTGTTTTCGTGCTTCAAGGCTTTTAAGGTAAGCCCCTGCCACGGAGTGTGTAAAATATAGTTGACCGGCATTATCCGGCTAAGTTTAGGGTATTATTGGAAACCGGTCAGAAATTCGGATTCCACGCCCCGAAATACGCCAGGCATGCACTTTTTGTGCACTTTTGTCAACAAAATCCTTTTTTTGCTGACACAAACGCATTGCGACATTTTGCAAATTTTCCCGTTTCCCGGATTTCTTACATTTCCGGCAAGAAAAGAATTATGACGTCATCAATTGTAATAAAATTTATCCTATATTTTAAGTTGGACGAAATCACACACAATACACAAAATTATATTAAAATTGGTTGGATAGTTTTGGAGTTTACAGGAGACAAACACTGTGACACGTAACTTTTATATATAAAGATATATATATATATATATATGTGTGTGTGCCAGTTTAACATTTTTATTTGCTTCATTCTGCATGTATGCTGCTATACAACAGTGGATTTTTTAAGCTTCCGAGTGCTGTGATCCCCCTTTATGTATCAACCCGATTATAGAATTGAAAATTAAAGAAGGGATAGATGTTTAACATATTTTCAGAGGAAGTATGAGTGCACATTGAACCGCCCCCCCCCCCAGCCTGCTTAAGAAATAAACAAATAAAAAGTCTTTGATTTTTTTTATTTCTATATTAGAATATTAGTAAAACATTGAGAGATAACATTTCTTTAAAAAAATCATTATAACATATAAAACGTAATTAGCGAACATATATTAATCAATCATACTATGCATGATTTAATATATAAATGTATGCGCAAATTCTATTGCAAGTATATGAATTAGTTAAATCAATAACATTATGAAATGAATTTGCCTTTTGAAAGGTATTTATCAGGGCAGACGAACATTTGATAAATATTTTTTTATAACTGTGAACCAGTCAGTGATGAGCCCGGCGAATATTTTCTTCGGTATATTGCCAACATGAGAAAAAAAGACCTCGGGAATTGGTCCAACTACAGTGGCGTATGTGTAGTGTGGGTGACTACTGTTCGACGTTCTTTATGTCCATTGCAAAAAATAAATTGAAAGTATGATTGATTGATTGAATATTAACGTCGCACTGTTCAGCTACACTAGGGCTTTTGGCAACGAACCACGTAATTTTGAACCATGGTCAAGTGACGTGGACGACACCTGTGAGCTGGCACCCCCCTCTCCTAACTATCAAACCAACGGGAGGACGTTTCTGCTCTCGACAGATTTAACGTGCATCTCTACCCTACACGGTGGGTCTTTAGTGTGGTACTGGGCTCGAACTCGTGACAAGGCAAGCCACAATCCAATACCTATACCACTCGGTTACCGTTGCCACTTGAAAGTATGAAGCAAATTAAAGGAATTTGTATTGTAGTATACGAACATATGTACCCTTTCCTAAGCAATACCTACGAATTAAATAGAATCTAGGAAGTTAAGCTTTATCTTTGCCATATTTATGCTTAGCACATTGAATTCCCCATTATTGTATTCATCTCGAAACCATGAACGTTAAAAAATTTGTCTAATGTTAATAATAAAGAAAGCTAGCTTCTGTATTAGACCTGTTCATCAAAACTATTCAAAGACGTTAGATAAAATATTGGTCTTTGGGCCATTTATTTGACTAACACTGATAAAGAAAGTAGAATTTGGTCATTTCCTTAGGAAATGTAAGCAAGATTTAATTGTCTTCCACAGGAACTTTTTACAGATATTGCATTTTTGACGGAATGTCTACAAATATGGAAGTCAATTTGTTATATTCCTTCGTAATCTACTGAGATTTACACGTCAGGGGATGTTCTTAAATTTCTTTCAGTCTTTTTTTTCGAGAAATGCATTTCAAAAAGCATGTATTTACATTATTTTTTTTTGTTGAAAAAAACAAATGAGGGGAAATGCAAAGATATTAAGCAATAATTTGCATTAATAGTGATTCTTTTTCTGAAATCAGAGAATATTTTTTACAAAACATCCATTGCTCTTTTAACACTGAATAAAAGTAATAGTTCTAAATAATTGAAGAAAATATTCAACAAAATAAAGTGGTATCAACTACTGAAAATAAAATGTTTGCTACATACATTTTTATCTGTTGTTATACATTTTTCTACTTCAAGGAGGTCAAGGAATCAATATCTCTTTTAATAAAACATTCGTAATGCAAAGAGAACATTATGCAAGTAATATTTTAAGCTAATATATACCCAAATAAATACCATTATTTTTTATTTTTATACTCCTAAATCTATTACAGATTGACTGAAATCCGAAGGAAATGAAATACTCCAGATTCAAATTTTCAATCTATTTGTGAGGCCGTGGGTACCCTAGTGGTTAGAGCATCAGACTCCAGACCGGAAGGCCTGGGTTCGATGCCCGATGCCACCAAATACCCTCCTAGTGCACACGGAGTACGTGCTCGTTAAATCAGTGGACGTTAAACGAGTGCAAGGGGCTGAAGAATATTTCCCTCTCCTCCAGATCTATGCCTAAATTGTGGAGGTGGAGATAGGTGGTGTCGGCATCTATCGTAAAGAAGTCCAACCTGTCTCAGGCTCTGGCAAGATTCATTCCTTCCATTCGGGAAGAACACAACAACAACAAAATTTGTGAGTCCAAGATTTATTAGTGTTTAGTTATGTTCTCAATAAAAGTAAGTAACAATAATAATTAAAAAAACTGAAATTATAGCACAAAGTAACTTTTTAGATTTTTTTCCAAAAATAACTTAGTTTAAACACTTTTCCTTTTTTTTTTAAAAAAAAATAATCATTTTAAGCAAACTTTTCTAAATTATAGAAAAAAAAGAAAATAAGAAAAATACATGGCATCATGAACGTGATATATATAATCAAGCACTAGAATGTGCAATCTTTTCTATTCGCCTCTCAATTTACTTCATGGAGACATAAGTATTTTTTTATCCTTATTTATTTATTTTTAGTAAATTTTCTGGGGAAGTGTATTAATGAAATCCAAATAATTTGTTTCTTTGTTGTTGTATGTGTTTTTCAGAAGTTCCAAAAATGTCTTTTATTTTTGTAAAACTAATAATAATCAAAACATTGTATCATAAGAAAAACTATTTTCTGACAAAGTGGTTTTCCGCTTTCTAAACAAGCAATATCGCAAATAGTTTATACTTCAAAAAGAAGTTTATATACTTGGAAAATATGCTGTAATTATATATATTAACCTACCTAAAAGCCTCAATGCCAGTTTTTTTCCTTCCTAGAAGTAAAACTATTTTTAACGTGAAGAGGGGATATCTCAGGACTGTCTGGAATCTATTTTTTTTAATCGAACAATTTCTAAATTATTTTTCATAGTATGTCTAGAACAAAATGTGTTTAAACTGTTCTAGTATTTTTTTAGCAAAAATAAGAGGAAAAGTTTTCGACATAAAAAAAAAGAACATCTCATTTCTCAAAGGTATTCCACTATTTTGGGAAAAATATGATTTTTGAATATATTTGTTGATGTATATATATATATATATATATATATATATATTGATGTATGAGCTAGCTGGATTTGCTGATGATCAGCACAACTTACGAGAACTTAGCTGTTGATGCATTTTAAGTAAAGGTAAAGGACATTTTACCTAACGTAATTATTAACGAAATCAAGTTTAACTGTAGTTATTGTAAGAGATTCAAAGGCAGTCCCCCATGCAATATTTTCAATCGAGGCACCTTTATCAGTAGATATTCTCAAATGTGAACTGTTAATTGATGATTTACTTCAATGTCATTTAGACATTGCACATTACAATGAATTCCGTCGCACTGTGGCATTGATGGGAATGAAAATGCTAATTGCTTGGCAAAGGAGACAAAAATCATTTGAAGAGATAGAGTTCATTTTTATAGTGTCAAACGAATCATAAAAAAGTACTACAGAGAACACTTCTGGTCAAAATCCATCTAGGAGAATAAGCAAAAAGTGTGGTTTTACAATCTTCTTAATATTCCAATATAATTACGAGATAGTGTGTGAACGATTTTCGAATCACCACTGGCCACGACTGTCTTATCAAGCATTTAAAAATTATATAGGCATTGCCCAGAGCCTCCTGTGTAACCTATGTGACTCCAATGAAGAAATGGACCCTACTCATTTGGCACTCTGCCGGGCACTCAACTCTGAATTCAAGCGGAGCAGATATAGGGAGGCTAGACACAAAATGTGTGATTTATAGACTACACTGTGGACTTGTATTTCTTTGTTTCTTGTTATTTGTTAATCTTCTCTGTTTCTTATTTTGTTTGCAGTTGTCTTGTAATCCCCCATAGGAAATAAAAAGTTAAGCTGTTTATATACTTAAAAACTAGCTTAAAACTGAAAAATATAGCTATCTTTATGCATGCTTTTAGGCAATGTATTTATAAAAATAAAATAACAAAACATGAAAAAATAGTAATTATGAAATGCATTGCTATTCAGTTTAAGCTAAATTAATTTTTTCTCTATATTTATATATCTTTATTGAAACATTAGAATAATTTTCTTTACCTGACACACATTAATCTTATTGTAAATATATAAGCACGAGGAAAATTGGAATAAAAAAAAAGAAGTCATAAATGTACGAGCGTATAAAGTTTTTTTTTTTTTTTGCAGAATGATCCTTTTCTGCATCTTCTATAGAAATAATTTTATGTTTTTGCTTTGTTTCAAAAACAATTTGATACGTGTTGTGCATCATATATTATATCATTATTGAATTTATATCATTATTTCAAAGCATTATTCCTCATTTAGTAATTTAAAGAAATTTTAAAAATGTAGTGGCTTATTCCATGTCTAAACTTCGTAGCATATTTAAATTTCTTACACTTAACTGCATATATGAAAATGAAAGTTATGAAACATAGGTCAGGTAACTTTACATTTCATGTTACACTTTATTCTCCTATAAAATATCTACATCCTAATGCCACAAACATGTTGACTGAGGTAATAAAATTAGAATAGGCATATTGCTCAATATTAAATATTAGAATTACTTCTTTTATAACCTTCCTTGACAGAAAGTGTTACTGCATAGAATGGCACTAAAATTAATGTTAGAAGATTTAGCATTAGCAAAGAAATAATGTTTCTCCTAATATTTGTCACGCTAATCCCAAAGGGTGAATTATTTTTCAGCTACGGAAAAATAGTATGACTTTTGTGAGCTCTTAAAACAAATGTTTTGGCATTTTCTTTTTTAGTGTTTCTCATTATGTTTGGAGGTTATATATTGGGAAATGATAACTGTCAGACTTTTTACAACCGTCTATTAAAGCCATTGAATTTCTTTGTTTTGTACATAATTTAACCATACTTGAATAACAGATGCATTTAAATAAAACTGCATTAATGGATGTTGGGACGCTTTTTTTATGTTTTATGTTCAAAATTCTAAGTCATTCAAAGTTCAAATCTGAAGTAAATGATTTTATAATTACAATAATACTGAAATGTTATATCAAATTATATCCTGGTGCTTTTTTTTTTTGAACAATGATTCAAAATGATGCAGAACGACATTCTTAGTTGTATTCCTTTAAATAAATATCGGTCGTAGTAAAATACTCCTTATTCCTTTTTTAGATGTGTCAGGATCGCATGAAAGTTTTTCCATTAAGGTATCCGACTACGTTCGAAATCGTGATTTTAAAAAAAGTGTATAAATAGATAATTTCCTTGAAATTTAGTGTCACTTAGAGTAGTATAAAATTGTTTTAATGACATTTTGACAAAAAAAATTTTTTAAATACAATATTTTGGCAAAAAATTAACTTAGAATAACCTTTTTTCAAAATGTTCTCCTTTTATAAAAAATGCTTCTAATATAATAATATTTTGCATATACAAAGTAAAGACTTCTCCGCAGAGTCTGAACTATTTTTTTCAAAAAAAATTCACATTATAGTGACACATAGTATTCACATTGTTACCACCAATTGAAATAATTATCGGCGTTTTTTTCTTAAAACTTCTCCCCTCTGTTGTCGTAAAACATGGATAAACCCACTTCTAAGCTACATATTTCAAAAATTCTAGGTGAACCTCTGTGCAGAGGTCTGAACTATATACAGGCAAAATATTATTATAATAGAAGCATTTTTCACAAAAGGAAAACATTTTGGTCATTGTATGTTAATTTTTTGTGAAAATATTGTACTTAAATAATTTTTTATTGTAATAATATTCTTAAAACAATTTTATACACCTTTTCTAATCTAAGTGACACTAAATATCCTAAATATTATCCAGTTATATGCTTTTACAAAATCATGGTTCCGAACTTAGTCAGATACCTTAAAAGTAAAACACATTTTACATAATGTTGCTTTAAATTATCAAGAATAATGAGTAACCTTTCCTTACAATTATCGTCTCAGTTCAGTTTTTAGAGTTACACTGTTTAAATAGTTTAATATTATGGCTTTAGCCAGCTGGGTGACGCGGTTGTTTTGTCGTTGATCGTCTGTGCCTAAGGTTGCGGGTTCGACCCTGGCCCAAGTCGGCGGATTTTCATGGTGAAGAAAATCGACAGTGACCATGTCGTGCACCATGATTATGCGGCATGTCAAAGAATTCTAGTGTCTGTTAGTTTTGGGTGCTCTCGGAAAAATTAAATCCTAGTACTAGTGTTCCATCGTCAGAGCTTATGCGCCTCCCTCTAGAGAGGAAACTGGGCGCCAAAATTACCACCTATATGGTTCCGCTCTAAAAAGAGATACCAGCTTCCGGGGAATGTGTGTACTAGGTCTGCAATGGTAAAACACCAATTCGCAGCCGATTAGAAACTTAAAAAATGATGATAAGATTGTGAAATAAATATAAATTGCAAGTTTGTGACGTCTCTCGCGTCTTTCTGCTAACATAACTCCTATGTTCTTTGACGGCCACGATTAATGGCAAAACTTTTCCAACCCAATACCAAGAAGATAAACAAAGATAATATGTAAATGAGATATACTATAAAAGGATAGAAGCTTTGATGATAAGATATAGCGCGGCAAGCTTAGAGATAGTTTAGTGTGGAATCATTCTGATCGATAGTGCGGCAAGTTTAAAGATAGCTTAGTGTGGAATCTTGTAGATCAAGAATTAGCAGTCCGATAGTTTTGGAAAGAATAGAAGTCCTATATTAAGAAGTTGGAATCTTCTTATACAAAGTGAATTTATAGGTATCTCTCTTTAGGTAAAGGAAGGAGATCTGCAAAAGGTAATATTTGATATAGGTAGTTAGTTGAATCGGTTTATTAACTATAATTAAGATAAAGGATCTAGTTGCGTGATCTGACTTAAGTCAGATACGGTTTAATTGGGTGTTGACTCTCACTTTAATTAAAATTGTCAAATTAGAAATTAAGTAATATAAGTTATTCTTAATAAAAGTTGTATTAAGAATCTAATATGTCTCATCATTTTGATAATCCCACACCTCTAGCTTACGCGGAACCGGAACGACATAGTCATCACAGGATGGCTATGTCGCAAGTTCATTTATAATAGTACTGATATTTTAGAGAATACTGTGTCAAAAGGGATGTTGAGTACATAATGCGTACCGGCGCATAACGTGTACCTATACTTTCAAGCTGCATTTTTTTAATTTTTAGGTGTATTCGTCGTATAACGCGCACGAAGGAACCTGACAAAAAAACGAAATTAACGAAGGAACCTGAAATGTATGTGTACAATGCTGTTATGTTTTGAAGTCATTTATTCTTGGTATTATCCCAAGAATTTGAAAACATAGCGTACGTCTAGAACTACAAAATTTTAAGTTCATTAGGTATGTCCCTCCTCTTTTAAATAAACAATACTCCAATCTATGTAGAAGCCTCTTTTTTTTATGTTATCTCTTCTCTTTACTTTTAAAGCTATCCTTTTTAAAACCTGCATGTAATGCGCACCCGTAGATTTTGATCTTATTTTTAAATTACTACTATTAGCTCACACTCTCTCTATATTTATTTATTTATTTATCTTGGTGGAATTTTCAATCGTTAATAAAATACAATTTAAAGCGCTCCATTGAGCTGAAATTTTTTACACATGATTATTTTGGATGACAATACAATAATTTAATTATAATTAATAAAAATTAATTGGATAAAACTAATTATTTAATGAGTTATAAATATAGCCAAGCTGGCATCATCTTTGGCGATTTAGCGACCCTTTTGGCAATTTGTGTCAAAACTTTACAGGGTTTTTCTCCCGTTTTGAAGCATTCAGTTGAACTGAAATTTTATAGACACGATTGTTTTGGATGACAATACGATAATTTAATGATAATTAATAAAAATTAATTACCACTTAATGTTGTGATCCTGTCATATGTATATCATATTTATATTAATTGCAAGTATTTAATAAAAAGTAGCTAAAATAAAATTTTTCTTTGTTGATCTAAAGGAATTGACTTAAATTTTTTTTTATATTACTTGTTTTTGTTAAAAAAGTGCGCCTTACACGCTCGATTTTACGGTACCGTAAAATAGGGCGTATAACTCGCACTTTTAACACAAAAAATAAGATCGAAATTTATGGGTGTGCGTTATAGGCCGATATAAAAATGAGTTTTAAAAATTAAAAAAAAAAAATAGATGAGTATAAAAAAAATTAGGCTTCTACATACATTTATTTAAAAGAAATGACACACCTTATGAACTTAAAGAGTCTTAGTTCTAGAAGTACATTACTTTTTCAAAAACCTGAGAGACAATACTTCAAATAGATGACTTAAAAACATAACAGCATTGTGAACATACAATTTTCTAGTTTCAACGCAAGGTAGGGGGTGCCCGTTATACGGCGAATATATCTAAAAACCAAAAAATAAAGCTCGAAAGTATAGTTCCACGCTATACGCCAAATTTTATAGCAATTGTTGTTTTGATGAGACCCCAGAGCTGTACGATAGATATTTGCTGTCGTAATGCTTAACCACGTCCACGTGGTAAAAGCGACATCAAGTCGGTCGGTTACACATCTGTCTTCGGACCAAATTGCCAGAATTGAGAAATGTCACATTCGCTTTTTGGAATTCAAATTTGATATAAAAAAACTCTTTCACATTTTTTTTTATTTTTAAATATTATAATATCAGTTCTATAAAAGCAACTGATTTTTAAATTTTATTTTTCTCAATAATCGTGACCATTTCACGTTAGCTTTGTAAGTATGATAAAAAAAGACATAAGAACATATTATTTTTTCAAGAAACAAAAAGCGAAATAATATTTGTCTCTCATAATTTCTATGCATTTCTAGATGCTAGGGTTCGTGCAAGAAAATCGAACTACCATCTTTAAATATTTACTATAAGTTTTCAATATACCTATATATAGAACATTCGGGATAAAAAAATTGAATATTTTATAAGAATCCTGTGGGAAATCGCTTCAAATAGGATTCCCTATTTTTATAAAGAATATAATACTACCTTTACCGTGCAATTCTTAATTTGCTTTTATTCAAGGAAAAACATTATTTGTTCAGTCTATTGGAAGACTTGAATCTCTGTGGGGCATGAAGGGGAAAGTAGCTTACGAAAAATGAAGAGCAAAAATAAGAAATCTAATTGATATTGAATAAAAGAAGGATGGAAAAGAAATTTGGCAAACATCATGCAGCCGAAGAGAAAGCTTTCACAATTCACTTATATATAAGTATAGTATACCATAAAAAATTATTATTCTTTTATATATAATATGTTTTTCTTTCTCTTACTCTGTATGTGCCTTAGGGATTCTTTCTTTGTTTATTTACTTACTTGATTTTTTTTTCTCGTGCTCTTATATATTATTTTGTTATTCAAAATATTTACAACTTTTTTTACAGATTCCTTTCAATTTTACAGTGGTTTAAATATTGCATTATTTGACAATATTTATGGGAATGTATTTGCACTGGAATGTAAGTATTCAATCTGTAAGTTATTCGTTTTTCTCCTTTCTGAATTGAAACATTAAGGCTTAAAATTTAAGACTAATATTTTAGTAAAACTAATGCATGTTACTGTAGTAATTTTTCTTTGAAACCTAGAATATTTAACCTATGTGAATATAGCATTATGTGGAAATAAAAATATTCTAAAATATATTTTTATAAGCAGATTAATTTTCATTCCCTTTCTTTAAACTTTCCCTTAATATATAGTATATTGAAACATATAAAACTTCAATAAATACAAATTAATAAAATATATTTGGGATTTTTTTAAAAGATATATCTTTTTTAATTTTATGCAAAAATGCGAGTATTATTTTTTATTTATTTAATACTCAATACATTAAAATGAGTAATTATAATTTAACACTTCACGAATCATGTAAATACGACTGTACACAATTTTACCAAGATTCACGTATTTTAGAAATAAAAGTTTTCTAGAAGAATTTTTTAAATATATATAATAATTCTTTAAAAAAAACAGACTAACGTACATCGAAGTTGAATTAAAGCTATAATGATCAAATTTACTTAATCCAATTATTCCACTTGAATTTTTTTTAAAGTTGAAAGAAATGTAAGCTCTTTATTTCGAGGAAAACCTTATAACTTCACAAGAAAGTATAATATAAATGTAAGTTTAAATTAATTGCTTCACACATAGAAGGAATTTAGTCTAACTTTTTTTGCATTGCTAATAAAACAAGCAAGCTAGAATTATTTTAAACAAACTTCCCTTTTTTTTAGAAATTTGAATAGTTCTTCCCCCAAAAGGTAATTATTAAAACATCAATATCTCTTTTCCGGATTTCTTTACAGATATCCGTTCCGAAATAAACTAGGAAATGCATTCATTTGCATCCTTTGAATGTTTGCATAAGGGAGAAAATAACAAATTCTTGTTCAAATAAGGAGAGTTAATTAAATTAAATTAAATTATACATGTAAAATGAGCTTGTGGAAGCTACCACTTCCGAAAGGAATTCCTTTTACAGATATCCAGCTATTTCTCAAGGGGAACAAACGTGCGCAAAGTCTCAGTTTTGTGAGTGAAATTGTCCAGAATAAAAACAGTGACCAGAAATAGCAGGGAGACAGTCAACAGTCTTTAGGATGAGTTGGCCAAATTGGTCTTTGACCTTTTCGTATGTCATGGAGAGTGAAAAACAGGTGAAGGTTCTATCAATAATTATATCGACATCAAATTCCAACACGGGAGTGTTAGCAAGGTATTAAAGGGTGAATGGTGATTTCAGCTAAGTGCAGTAGAAGATAAGTATGTGTATACGTGTCTTTATACGACTTAAGTCAACGTTTCTCAAACTGGGAAGGTCGTGGTAGCCGAGTGATATAGGTATCGGATCGTGGCTGGCCTTGTCACGAGTTCGAGCCCAGTACCACTAAAGACCCGCCGTGTAGGGCAGCGATGCACGTTAAATCTGTAGATAGCTGAAACGTCCTCCCCTTGGTGTGGTGTGGTAGTTAGGAGAGGGGGTGCCAGCTCAGGTGTCGGCCACGTCACTTGACCATAGTTCAAAATTACGTGGTCCATCGCTAAAAGCCCTCGTGCAACTGAACAGTGCGACGTTAATATTCAATCACTCACTCTATCAAACTGGGAAGTGGTCGTGGTAGCCTAGTGGTCGAGGTAATGGGCTCATGACCGGTGTGTCATGAGTTCGTGCCTGGTACCGCTGAAGACCCCCCGCTCGGGCAAGGTGATGCACATTAAATCTGTCGAGGCTCAAATGTCCTTCTGTTGGTGTGGTAAAGAAGTTAGAAGAGGGGCTGCAAACACTAGTGTTGTCCTCATTACTTGACCATGGATCAAAATTATGAGGTCTGTCTCCAAAAGTCCTCGAGTAGCTGTACAGTGTGACGTTAATATGCACTCACTCCAATTGTTGGGCTCACTCGCCTTTTGTTGACATGATAACTCTACGTGGGTGACGCGAGCATGTCGAAAATAAAAGATTTTTTTTAAAAAAAAAATATTAATTTAATGAAAGGAAGCATAATATAAAATACATTCTGACATAATAAAATGCAAAATACACATTTGCACTGATATAGCATACTTATAAATTTATCGATACTGTACAATACTTTTGATGATAAATTTATCAACATTAAACTAACAACAAGTTTGATATTTACTACTGACTCCCAAGGGCTTGTCATATACAAATTTAATACTTGCTACTTTGTGTGGTTTATTATTAAATCCTTACTGCAGTTTTACTTCAAAGTACATTATGATTGCATTTAATACAATGTTATTGTTTGGGATGGAGCGCGAAGAAAATTATGATTGGAAATTTGGACGCAGGTATTGAAAGTTTGAGAAGCACTGACTTAGGCAACTTTTCAAGAGATAATAACGCGAAAACACTGATTCTAAGGTTGATTTCACTAGAGGCAACTTTGTGCCACTCAACGTGTTTTGTGTTAACACTTCTTTAGTGTGAAGAAGGAAGAGAGAGAAAACTACTTTCACATGTGGAAAGTAAGTTGACTGTAAAAGGAGTTCCGCTAGGGAGAAGGTTGTGTAGAACTCATCTGAGCAATAGCTGAGTACGAAGAAAGAATGGTAAGGGTTCTTCGTTTCCGATACTCACGAATTGAGTGTGAATAGCGTTGCTTCCACTATATATCCTTTTAGTTGAATCAAGCTAAGGGGAGAATGTGTTTTTTGAGTACTTAGAAGAGTGGCACAACAAGGAGTGCCATTAAACCAAACGTAAAGGGACCCAGGAGATTTCTTTTCAAAATTAGCCCTCGACTGTAAGTTATTTCTGTTAACTGCGACAAAAAATGACTTACATAAAGAGCCCTAAAACACTAACATCCTAGACCAGGGATGGCAAGACTTGATTAATCAGCGTGCCATTTTTTCTAAAAAAATGTTTAATGAGGTATAGACGTGTACCATTAAACAGTTTTTACTTGTGATTATTAAGAAAATAATTCAACTAGATACTAACAACTGAAAACTTTATTTACTAAGAATACATACGTTTCGCACTGTATAGTAGTAATATTTTAGTAATACGTGTAATTCAAATTAAAGTAACATTGGTATGACTTCTGTTGTTGCGGATTAGATGACAAATAAGGTATATTGAGATAGTAATATGTTACTTTTAGTAGAATTCGTGCTGAATTGCAGTCATCTGCCGAACGGCTTCTAAGCAATCTTTAATGTTATTCATTTCTGAAAATAATGACTCGCAGGCTTAAGTAGCTGAAAATATGGTTAAAATAGCGCGAGACAACTTCTTCAAACAGTTAAATGTGTTTGGAATCCGTTTTACAGACACAATTTCCTACATACCACTTTTCCAGAATATAAAACACATACCGCTTTGCGGCCTTTACTAATCGCATGTCATATATTTCTCCGTCCACCAAATTTCAAATTCTATTACACTTACTAAATTGCACTTTTATTTATTTATTTGCTGAACTAGCCATGTAAAATAAAAGTTAATGATCGTAAATATAACACAAATAAACTTTAGATTACAGTTGTATCAATGAAATTTATTAGGCTATGCGCAAGACAATAACAAACGAGTGTGCTCCTCGCCCCCCCTCAACCAATTTTTCGCGTTTGTTCGTAATTCTACGTAATGAACTCTGTTATTTTGAAATAAAATGCAAACCTTTTTGATCGTTGGTGTGCCCAAAATATTGTCTTGCGTGCCATTGGTTCGCCCTCCCTGTCTTAGACTCTCAAACAGGGCTTTCAAGGAAACTAAACGAGAAGCTCTTTCCAAGTCTCAACGTATACTGAAAGTCTGACTACTGAGACCAACATTAATGACTAGCATTTATTTTTTTTTAAGTTTGTAAAATAAATTATTATTGTGCGTCCAATTCCTATTTGCACAACCCATTACTGCAACACTTCATTTTGGATAGCTCAACATAGTGAAGTAAGTCACATAAAGAAAAATAAAGGTAAATCGAACCACAGGAGACTACTCAAAAACCGAAACAAATTACCTACAATACTGTACAAATTTATAAATCATCACAGTTTTTTAAAATTCAAATATTAAGTATGTAAATGAAATGTAAGCATTATTTTTCGAAAATTTTCCCATTTTACTATTTAATAAATTACAATACTAATGATACACTTATATGCTCTTTAATAAATCACAAGAGTTGTATTAAATGTATAACAAAACATTTTTCATTATTTCCAACTTATATGAACTGAATTTTTAACTATTTATATTTTGATAATAATGAATTTTTCATCTAAAATATTGTGGCATGTGAAATCAGGAATTTTATTTTGAAAAAAGTTTTGTAAGCCTTCCATATACATATATATATATATATATATATAGCACAGATATGGAAAATAATCTCAGTCAAGCAATATCTTTTCAGATTTATTTTCAAACCATCAATCTCTGATATTTAATAACCCAATTTTTTTCCATTATTCTTCAAAGAGTGAGGATATAAAATCGGCTTTAAATATTTAATAATTTTATTAATTCGATGCACAGTTCTCAGAAAGCTCCGTTGCACAAATATATGCAAACTCGATTAAGTAAACTTTAAAAGGAGAATAATTTTCCACGACAACCTCCAGATAATTGATTGATGTCTCCCAAAAGTGGATTACCCTTTTCTACTGTCTTGTAAAATTTTATTTATCAATGCATTAACTTTGCCATAGTGAACTCTAGGGATTGAAGAAATAATAAAAACTTGATTAATGTTGTTTGGGAAAACTTTGGAAAGACTTAAGAAAGACTAAGGTTATATGATGTTGAAAATCTTATTTTGTAAAAAATATAGTCTGTTCGATATTTCATTTGAATTTACAGTATGTATTATTTTAAAATATGTGTGATCCAAAATTTTGTAAATTGTTTGAAAAGTTATTAGCTTGAAATTGTTAGAGCACAATAATAACAAATGTTGACGAGGAAAATTAAAAAAAGTTTTCTCGGGCAGTAAAATCAGTGTCAACTCCCCTCCCCCTATAATTACATTGAAGATAATGTTTTTTGAAAACTCAACAACTTGCTGACAGTCATCGAAAATGTGTGATCATTTTAAATTCGATTTCAAAGTAATCAATGTTTAATACTATTAATCAATTTTGCATTAAGTTATTTTTGACCGTAATCAATTGATTTTTTTTAAAGTTTGATATATTCCCGTGTGTAAAGGAAATTTAAAATGTAATGCTATGAATTTTAAAGGAATGATTTAATGCATTATCTGATTTGCTAAAAAAATTCTAAAATTGAAATAAATGTTATGAGTTACAGATTTCATATTTTTTATTCATCAGCAAGAGATGAGCTGATGTATAAAAAAATTAGAGCATGACTGTTAACCTCACGGTTTGCGGGCCACATGCAGCCCAATATGAACATTTTTCCGACCTGGGCAGTATATCAGCCAAATAATATATAATGAAGTATCAAAAAGTCTCCCGGAATAGGAAAAATAGTAGCAGAAAAGAGATGTCAAATGTCAGGACGTCGGCATTAAATTTTTTTTTGTTCTTTTATTTATGTTTACTATAATATGTTATTCGAAACCAACTAACGTTTCTTTAAATTGTTTACTTTTTTGCAGCCCACCTAAAGTAAAACCTTGCTTGTTGGGTCCAAGTTAGCCTTTGAATTTGACATCCTTGAATTAGAGGGTGCTGAGTTAAGTGATTGAGAGAGAGTAAAAGTTCAATGGATTCATCTGTTAATACGTATGTAGAGTGTACTGTGATGTTTTCGCGCCACACATCCGAAAAATCGGCTTCTTGTTGTGGATAGGATAACCGCGTTCCTATTACATATTGTGGATTGTGTCTTCTGTCATTGCCCCAGTAACCTTTGATCATGAGAAAAACTTCGAGTGAAATTCAGGGCATCAGAAAGAAACCACCCCCATCCCAAGACCATGGAGTGGAAGGGGGTGGTGCGTCTCCGTTGAGAAACACCAAAGAGAACGGTCGTGTTAACTTCCAACTTACAAATAGCCTATTCTGAATTCGAATGAAATATTCAATATTATATATAAAAGTCATTATTATATTCAGTAAATGGTACTCGTTAAATTTGTTGAAGAACTGTACAGCTGCCGTAAAAGTTATATATTATCATATTTTATCAATGAAGCAAATCAAAATCCTTTACTAATAGGGAATAATTTTATTAGTGATTATTCATTTAAAACAGTTGAAGTAACATGCCCAACATAAATAAAGCAAATTAAAAGTATAAGCTGTAGTCGAAATATTCTAGCTAGAAAGACTTGATGAAATAACCGAGAATTTGAGAATTCTGTATAATTCAGCAATATCAACATTTTAAGTCTACTTTACTGCAATATAACTTTCAAACAATAAAGAGTTAAAATGATTCTTCAAAAGTCTACACGAAGTTTTAATTTTCTTGAAAACAAAAGTTATGAATGTGCTTAATTAAAAGATGGACAATGTATAAGGGACCTGGCTTTTTCAGTTGATTTGGCAAATCATATTAATTAACTTAATTTTAAGGTTCAAGCCGAAAATAATGCTGTAACAAGTCTACTTGATTATACAACCTCTGACAATAAAGTTCGGTGAATGAAGTCAGAAAGGCCGATCTGGCAAGACTAATGAAATAAAACGCTGCACAAGCATAGAGGCAGGTGTTGATTATCTGCCCTCACCTGTTGAGCATCGTTTATGTTCCATGTAGGACTTGTTTTACAAAGTGCTTGTTTAGTGCGTTGGGACTTAACTGAGAACAGGAAAATGAACGAAAAAAAATCAATTTAAAGTTTTGTTTTAAGCTTGGAAAGACACCCACAGAAACTTATTCGATGTTAGTATGTGTCTATGAAGATCAAATACTGCCCATGAAGGGTGTGTACGAGAGGTTCGCTCGTTTTCAAGAAGGCCGGGAAAGTGTTTCTGACAACTCCCTTAGCGAAAGACCGGCGACCTCCGTCAAAGATGAAAACATTGAGAAAATGAGTAAATTCATCACAAAAGATCGTCGATTAACTGTGTGCATGATAGCTGGACGATGAATTCTGCAAGGTACATTGAAATTTTGACCCGTTTCATGAAACGTTTACGCAAGGTACGACCCCAGGAAGGATAACAAGGTTCATAGTTTTTTGCTTGCGACAATGCTCGCCCTTACACAGCCAATATCGATAAACAGTTCCTGGCAAATAAGGGAGTGGTGCAAATTGAACATCAATCTTTTTCGACAGATCTCAATCCTCCAGACCTTTTCCTATTCCTACAAATCAAACTCATTTTGAAAGGAAACAGATTTGACGATATTTCTGACATTCGATGAAACGTGACTTTGCAAAGTTTCCAGGACATGTATAGAAAATATTAGCGGTGCATAGTTACGAGAGGTGACTATTTTGAAGGACAGTAAGATTACTTTTGTTAATATTTCATGTACGTTAATGTTACAGGGCTATTTACCGAACTTCATTGTCAGAGATTCAATTACAAAAAATTACGTTGTCAAAAATAAATAAAAAAGGAACTTGTCTCACTTTGAAAGCTGTCAACACCTATTGAATAAATCCCACAAATTAAAATGCACTGAATATGCTGACTAAATTAAATTGTTAGAAATGGAATTATAAGTCGAAGATTTTTCTTATTTTAAAAGCTGCGAGCTACACACATTTTGCATTTTTACTTCACCTCTTTCTGTCGAAATTAAAATTGTTGACTGAAAGTTTGCGAATGAAATTAACTGAAATCCAATGCTATTCTTTGTTAAAGCAAAAATTTATGGAAGTTGAAATTCTAGATTTTTATACGTGTTTATATCGGTAGATCGATTTCGTAAAATGTATCGATTGTTATGCGAATGCTGGCTATATTCTGAAAAACTTATTAATACGAGCAATTATTTTCTTTAATTAAAAATAGCGAAATTTTAGAAATATCAGGATTACTCCCCCCCCCCTTCAAACAAAGAGCTACCGTCCATTTTAAAAATTGCGTCAACTCAATATTTTCAATCAAATCTTGGTGACCTCCTTTGTAAAAAAACAAGATGTTAAATATCTTCTAGGAAGTAATGTTAAACTAAAATTTTCTTATTATAATTTTTATTTTTGTTTTTTTATAAAAAAATATAAAATATTTATAGTTTTAGTTCAAAAAATAACATGAAATATAAAACGACTACGCTACGTATGAATAATGTATAATACATTGAGTCTAGTAAATGCATAATACATTATAAAAATTGTATTTTTTTTTATTCTTTGAACATTGAAAACAGGCGGGCCCTAACATATATTAAAACAGACCATGTGGACGTAACATCATATGAGTTTGATATGATTTGCTCTCATCATAGATCATGATATTAGTAGATTGCTCCAGTAACTTTCCGAAGCATCCATTTGGTCGCCAACTCAAACAAAATGATCGCCAAAGTAACCAACATGACACCAACTTGGCTCTACAGCCAAAATTTCGCCATGTTTCCATTGAATCGCTATTATAATGTAAGAAAACAACGTTGCTTGCGAATATCATAATTTTAGCACAAAATAAATACAACAGAGTATGTATTCAGTATATTAAAGCATTATACATCCAGATATAAATTATTAGCTCTCTTTTAAGCATTCATTACTCAAAACTTGTAACGATATTACATTCTAGAAATTTTTAAGCGGATAAAAACTTGAATAATATCTTTGCATTATAATTTCTTTCTTGACAAATGCAAAAAAAGACAAAAGTGTTGGGTTTTTTTTTTGTATTTTTTAAAAAAATGTATGCTTTTTAATAAAAATTATAGTTACTGCTGCCAAATTAATCATAATATTACGGCACTCCTAAGCCACAAGCACCCCTTTCAGACCTATATATAAACTCCTATACTCTAAATCTGTGATCTTATTTCATTTGACTTCAAGCTTCATCGGAAAGAAACACACTTAAACAAAGAAACTTTTTGAAAAAATTAATACACATGTAAAATTTCTAAAAAAAAGAAAAAAATTATACAACTCGCAGCAATCAAAGTACAAGGTACTGTATACACAATTTTTAATTATATTAAAAGTTATACTTAGTTGGTTTAATAATAACTTACAGGAAATACATATTTACCGCATTTTGATTGAATATCCTGACCTTTAGGAAACCTTTGAGCTTCTTTAAAGGCCTAAGATATTGCCCATATTGAATCAACCGTTAATATCTGCCAAACTTACCAAACTGCAAATGACAGGTTCCTTTTAGAAAACAGGAGACGGTATTATGACGGTAATTGAATGACCTTATTTCCTTTAAGAGCGTCGGAGAATAGGTTATATTCCTATCAGATTCCTGGGCCTCTATCATTTATAAGGATTTATCAGTTATAAATTATATGTATGCATAGAATATATGTCAAATTATGTTCATTGTTAATATAGAAGATTAGAAATTAAATTATAAAACTTAAGTTTCTAACGATAATATAACCTAAATTTGGCGTTTTGATATATAGATGAATTTATTTTTCTTTATTTTCTTTTTATTGAAAAAAGTAGTCAGATTTAAAATAGCCAAAGGTTGTTTTTTCATGCAAAGAAATTTGGAGTTCGGAAGAGTAATAAATGGCTACGAAAGATAATAATAATTTTATAAATTGATTATAATTTTTTAATTTTATAAATGGATAGTTTTAATGGTATTTATGTGCCCATTTGAGATAGTTAAAAAATTATTTGATTTTTTACAAATTAAAGGATTAAATAATTTGTTTTTAATTAAAATTTTTAAAGAGTAATTATGACAAACATATTATCTTCTTTTAAGGAAAAAATAATTGAAATAATCATGAAGTTAGAATTACCTATGCTAATAAAAGGAAAGAGAGAACGAGTGGGTATTAGTGTGGGTGTGTTTTTGTGCCAGTGCGTGTGTGATGAAGCCCTAAAAAGGTAACAGTAAGATGAAAAAAATGTTGAACTAAAATTATAGTTGACGTAATGCGCACTTTGAATAAATTGTTCGAAATTTGCTTTTCATACAATTCAATACTGATGCGATTTTTATAGATTTAACGATATGACGCCATATGATGCCATTTTCCTGTTTAATGCAACGAGTTATTCTTCTCATGTTGTTTTTGTATATCATTACATACTTTCATCTGGACTATATATTATTACGAATTTTGTGTAATGATGAATGCTTAAAATAGTTTAAATAATTTATATCTCTATACCTTATACTTTAATATTACTTTCTGTTGTATTTATTTTATGTTAAAATTGTAATGTTCGTAAACAACGCTGTTCCTTACATTATGAGGGCGATTCAATTGAAACTTGGCGAAATCTTCGGGATAGAGCCAAGTTGTCATAACTTTTGGCTACCATGTTGTCGACTTGGTGAACAATTTTGGCAAATTGGCAGCCATATGTTACTTTTTTTTTGGAAATTACAGGAAAAATCTACTATTATCATGATTTATGACGTAAGCGAATTTTTCTCGAAAATTCCGTGAGGCCTATAAATGGGGAGTCACTCGCTGAAACTGAGTTAGTATTGTTTTCACCGTTGAAGAATCAGTATTGATTTGACCGTGAAGACTTGTCTAGCGATTAGTTACTTCTTCGGCTGTTGAGGAAGACGAGCGAGTGCTTGGGAATAATTTTTAACATACTTGTATTTTTGACAATGATAGATGTATTTGAACACCGTAGAAGGTGCAAAGACCTTTTGAGATTCATCTGCGTATATTGCTGCTGTATTCTGTATTTAAAGGAATATTTATCAACAATACATTTCCATCACTCCTGTAGAGCTGTTTTGCTCTTTGCGAATGATTACGTAAAATCATCGAACCCCGATTTATGTAACAATATCTTTATGGTTTTGCTTATTCATTTTTGTATTCTTTGTGATATAGAATTACATATATTTTTGATTGAATAATCGTAAAGAATGCATAACACCAGTGTGATTTTTTGTTTATATTTTGCTTGTTATGCGTTTCGAACAAAATAACAATATTTTATGTTTTTCTTCAAATCTAAGCTATGTATTTTGATTTATCATCTTTAGATTTTTGCTAACTTTAGCTTTTAACCTTAGTTAATGGTTTATATAGTGTAATTTCTTTTTCAATTTATTCATTTGCACTGTTGATGGAAATGAATGTTTTTTTTTTTTTGTACCAATTATTGTATTTATATGTTTATTCATTATTTAAATTCTCATCCTAAATTGGTGTGAATTTACGGATTTACACAGTTTTTTGACTTAACGTAATACTTTAATGTTACAATGTCTTTTAATTTTAAGACTCATTCTTATATATGATTTTTTTGTTTTGTTTTGTTTTCCGTATGTTTATGGTAGTTTCTTCTATTTTAGATCAATTTTTGATATAAGTTTAGTTAAATGCTGGATTCACATTAAAAAAATGTATGAACTTATTTCAGTAGGGTATTATTTTTCACATGTTTATGTGGTTTATTGAAATGGACGTTGATTGCTTATGTTGCTATACGGTCAGCATTGTTATACTGAATAATGACACAAATTCTTCAATCTCAAAATTAAGGATTCTTCCTCAACATGAAAACAAGCATTAAAATGAAAACCTTTAAACATTAAGCCTTATTTATAACATGAAAATAAACCTTAATGTTCACTGGTCACCTTTCAAGTACATCATCAGTGTTTGGGAAAAGTACGAGAGATTCGTTCACGATGACAAATTAAACTAAAGCACGAAACCTATCATTTGTTAGCCAAGAAGGTAGTCAATGATCTGAAGAAGTGTTTAATCTATTTAGTACACTTGGATATACCTTCAGATACCTTAGAACTAAAAGCTGATAAGTTACAATCATTTTTGGAAATCTGGACTCACATTCACTGTGTAACGAAACTATCCGTCAAGAAACTGATTACTTCCAATGTTATTAAAACTACTATCCTTACTGGACAGATCACTAGTAAGTATATTTATTTTTATACCAAAATATCTTATCCTTTCCTGAAATGTTCCATTCTTATTAAAAAAATTTAAAATCCCTCTTTGTTTCAACTTTGCCATGAACATCAGCAAAGTCAAACGATAACGGCTTTAAACATATGGTGAGACCGTGGTGGTCAAGGGGACAGACTCGTAGCCAGCGTGTCATGAATTCGAGCTTTGTCTGCTGAAATCCCGCCTTGCAAAAGGGGCCGATGAGCGTAAATATGCCAAGGATCAAACGTCCTCTCGTTGGTGTTGTGTGAAAGTTAGGAGTGGGGTTGACAGCTCATGTGTCGTCCTTATCACTTGGTCATAGGTCCGTCACCAAAAGCTCTCCAGGAGCTGAACAGTTCGAAGTTAATATTCACTCACTCACTTGAACAGATGGGCTGTATCATAGAAATCATAAATGTTTCACATACGTTATTTGAGTCGACAATACTGAAAAAGTATACATCTTTGCTTCAAGGACAAATACAGTTAATAAATACTTCGTTAAAACCATGATTGATGAGTGGAGGGCACGTCACCACGATTTTATTAAAACTTAATTTTGATTTTTTTAAAATTCATTGTTGAAACAATTTTGCATCACATGACATCACACGATTTGATATTTTTACTGTCCAATTTTTCCGTATGTATTTTTTGAATCATTACACAGTTTAACTATCATTATATTTATTTATCCATGCATGTATTAACTTATTTATTCTTTGGAGCAACTAAGCCTATTTATCTGTTGTTGATAGATGTTTTTATTTAGCAGTTTCTAGAATTGTTTTTTTTTACTATTTTTGTAATTTTTTTTCCCATTTCAATGTTAACTGATATATACGAGGTTAGGATTCAAAACTTCCCGGATTAAGTCTATAACTTAAAAAAAATGTTATTACTTAAATTTCTGAAACACATCATTCTTCGAATTAAGACCGTTGGGAAACAACACACTTTTGCTATCACTTGTAAAGGTCATCAAAACACTTCTGGAATCAGTTTTTAGCTATATCCTTTAATTCCGCCTGCGAAGCACTTTCAACTTCATCTGCCGATTGAAATCGACGACCCTACAAGCTAGTTCAGGAAATAGGCTGAAGTCGCAGGAGGCGAGATCAGGGGTGTAATAAGAACATGATAAAACAGTTTTTTTCATGTCTGCAGGAAAGTCAGTGACGAAGAGGAATCAGTGTGCAGAAGCGTTATCATGCAAAAGAGCCCATGACTGTTCGGGCCACAATTTCGGTCTTTTTTTTCTGATAGACTCATGCAAATGACGCAGCATATCTACATGGAGTTTTTGTTCACCGGGCATTCTTCAAGGATAAATTCCAGATGCACAATACTGGAATACTTTTAGCATTGTCCTCCCATTAGAGCAGTCTTGGTGAAATTTTTGCTTGGGTGGAGATTGTGGTAATTTCCATACTGTCGATGCTCTCTTGAATTGTGGATCGTATAAAAAACCATTTTTTTTCTCCAGTAACAATTCTGTCAAGTAGAGAAAGATCTTTGCCATCAGCGGAAATTAGGTCTCCAGCTATTTCCATTCTAATTGCGTTTTAGTCTTCATTTAATATTAAGAGAACTGTATTTATTCACCCTATGCATGCTAAGATCCTTAGTCAGTATCCGTAGACATGTAGCCTCAAGTATCTCTACCGATTTTGCTATTTGCGCTATTGTCTGAAACATGTTTTTACGCATCGTCACAGAAACCTTTTAACCTTTCAGCTGTGCGAGAAGTCTGCGACATCCAAAGCTTTCGTAGTGTTTGACATTTTACCTGCCTTCCCTGAAACGTCGATGACATGCAAAAGCTTGGATTTGCAATAATGTATCACTGCCGTACGCACATGCTTCAACATTTCGTAAATCTCCATAGCACTCTTTCTGAAGCAGACACAAAATTTGACATTCATTCTCTTCTAAGCCAACGTCATTTTTCTCAATCGCAGGCTACTAAAACAATTGCCACCAACCGCGTGATTTGTGACAAAACCTTTTTAGAAAAGAAGGAGACTTAACAACAAAAATTTCTCTCGTCTTAAGCTCAGTCTGTGAACATTTGAATTCTACCTCACATATTACTTATGACAACATCTTTTGAAATTCTTGTTGGTGGTTTTATGAGTCCTAAGCTTAACTGATTTATCTGTTTTAATTTAATTGCGTTAGAGTCATCTGTTCTGAAACACACTACTGTTGTTATTTTTTGTTATATTTTATACTCACAATTTTATTCATTCACTTCAATTCATCTTTCTTGTATGCTTATTTTTTTTTCTGTTTTAGTTTTAAGAAATACAGGGTGGTCCCGAATTCATGGTATAAACTTTAAGGGTAGGTACAGGACATAGTAACAATCATTTATTGTATAGGAATGTATGGACGCAAGTAACACGGCGAAGCACAAATACAAAAAAAAAAAAAAAAAATAAGAAACAAAACGAAGTACAAAGTGTTTATTGAAAGCGTCGTTGACAAGTGTAATGTTTACAATAACTGTTCATAACTGTTCAGCACATGAGCTATGAAGTCTAGCTGCAGCGCACAATGCTGTACCATCCAATGGCTGTCATAAAAGAAAGTCTGCCAGATTCAAAGTTTGTACTCGCTGAAAAAGGGAAGAGGTGTAAGCAAATTTTCGTTTAACACTCTACAAAAGGTTTGATGATTCACACTTACATAATTATCAACATATCTTGTATGGTCTATGATCTATGAGACACAATGTTCAAGATACTTTCTTTCAGGCTTGGACTGCATACAGTTCGTCGACCAACATCATGTCTGGAGACATGGCAGAAATGTGTTTCACGAAGTTGATGATGCAACCGCTGAAAAATTCTATAATCTGGCATTCGTCAATCAAGAAACTGCGCGTGGTGCCTTCGTAACGCAGCTCTGCCGTTAACATTTGCACGGCCGTGCATGGAATATGTCTGCATTTTCGGCTTACGTAATGTCTCCCATCGTAGATTCAGCACAATTGCGAATGGTGTTTTCCCCTACTGATATGCATTATGTTAAATGGTGGCTAGACATCTTCTGCCCCCTACCGGCTACGCAACCAACCTATATAACTCCATCTTTTATTTCCCCTGTTTGCGCCACATCGCGTCACTTGCGCCCATACATTCCTATACAATAAATAATAGTTACAATGACCTGTACCAACCCTTAAACTTTGTTCCATGAATTTGAGACCACCCTGTATATCTTTATTAAACCACACTTTAGTTTAAGGCCGAATTAAATTAGCTGGAATTTTATTTAAAAAAAATAGCTCTTCTTTAAAAGGAAATTATTGTTCTTAAAAATTCCATATAAGCTATTGTAATGTTAAAATAACTGATTTCAGAAAATTTAAATGCACTGAAGTCTTTCTCATTTAAAAAGTAGTGCTGTGTTGATTGAATAGAAGCCTTGGTTTGAATATATTGCTTGGTTTTCAGCTGCTTGCATGAAGACTAACAACGTAAAACTGAATATATAATGAAATAAATTAAATTGTCTACAGGCTAAATTCAGCCAATTTGAACAGAAGATCGTTTAATGAATATAACTGTAACAATCGACAAGCGGTTGTTGGTGTTTGGGGATTTGAACAAAGATCAGCCATTGGAAGTTTTAAATATTCAAATTTATTTATCACTTTTACAACTTATCACTAATCAACACATCTCAAGATAGGAAATGCACTTAGTAAATAATTAGAAGAGCAATCGCACGGCTGAAGGCTATTTAACATATAACTATAATCTACTACTCCACTTATACTTTTGGAGCACTCTGGACTTCTACGCTAGAATTTACTGTAATTATCTCTCGCAATTGTACGACATCGGTCATAAGTCTTAAGCACACTTTTATCACTTTTATTATCCAATTATCAATAATCGACCATCTCGTGACTATCCGTCGACTAACTTCACTTAACTAAATGTCAACGCTTAAACAGAACAACTTTTTTGAATTAATAATATCTGCTTCTTCGGGAGAAAGTTTTCAACAGAATTCACAGTTAAAAAAGAATTATTTTACCCAAAGACTTTTAATAGAAGGTTTGTGTATAGATCCGTTACTCTAATAACTGCCAAATTTGTGTCTTCGAGAGGAGCAGGGGGTGAATGATCAGCAAAATGAACTTCGGTTGAAAACATACCAAATTTTTAAAAAAAAAAGAAAAAAAAAAGGAAAATAAAAGCTCTCAATGGCATCATAATTTTTTATAAAATATTTACTGGTGATTAGCCACAATACTATATGATTTTAACGCTGATTCCAAACGAGACAATCGAAAATACATTAGATTTGTCAGATTCAATTTTAAGAATAGTTGTCTAGAGGTATTTAGTGAAATCAACGGAGTTAACACTAGAAAATATTATGAGTGAAAATTAACCCTATAATTGCCATGGAAAAGTTACGAAATTCACTCCACCCCACCCTCCAGTGCCACCGTTTTCACTCAGGCGCACGTTGTTACGCGGTTTGTTGAAGGGAAAGAAAATGCGTGTGTTTCCACCTAAAAACTGTCTACCTTTACTTTGAAAAAGAAAGAAAAAAAAAAGGATAATATAATAAAATCGAAATAAAAAAATTTAGTTTCTGGAGTTACAATATAATAAAAATTAGATTTTAACCTGCCTGTTTTGTGATATATCCTGAAACATGTTTGAACTCATAAACCAGTATTACATTCAATGCATTCATGCAAAAAAAACTATAAAGCTTCTATAACACACGGTAAGCGAAAATAACAACAAATGAGAAATAAACAAGAGCACACTCAAACGAAAAAACAAACAAACACAAACAAAAACTGCTTGCCCATGAATTTTATCTTTCATGGAATATGATTCCTGGTCCCTTTCATATTCCTTCCCCAACTCTGCTCCGAAATAAATGAATTCTGTAGAGACACTGTGTCAATGTCATGTCATTGCATTTCAAAGCCGTATGAAACTAGTTTTAAACAAAGCAGCACCATACAAAAAGTCCTCCTTTGGAAGGACGAGTATACACGTCAGGGCACTAAAGACACCAGCTCAGCAGGACGTGTATACACACCAGTGGCACTTAAGGGGTTAATAAAAGGTGAGGAATAAGAACAAAAAGTCATGATAAACTAAATGCAATGACTGTAGAAATGAATTAATATTAGTAAAAGTTACTAATAACAGTATTCAAATGACTTTATAAATAGCAAAATTAAATAAAAGAAAACTTTATAGCGTCTGATTACTATTTTAGAACACTTTTTAATTTTTTTTAAACATTTTTAGAATATATGTACAATTTAATTAGTGGTACTTTTGTGACGTCTCTCGCGTTCTTCTTCTAACATAACTCCTAAGTTCTTTGACGGCCACGATTAATGGCAAAACTTTTCCAACCCAATACCAAGAAGAGAAACAGGGAGAAAATGCAAATAAGATATACTTTAAAAGGATAGAGGGTTTAGTGAGATAGGACGGCAATCTTAGAGATAACTTAGTGCGTAACAGATCGGAATAAGTGTTAGACGACCTAATCACAAGGAAGAAGGATACGCTCATCTTCATTAATATTGTTAATTATAAGAAGGAGTAATAGTGCCGGAGCATACTTATCTACAAGTAGCTGAAAAGGAGTGTCTTCAACCAAGATAGGAAGGTTACTCTATAAAAGGTAATATTTTGTATAGGAAGTTAGATTAGGCAGATAATTAAATATAATTAAGATAAGTGATCTAGCTGTGCGATCTGACTTGAATATTCAGTTTAATTTGTGGCTTATTCTCACTTAAAGAAAGTTGTTATTTAGAATTAAGTAATTTAAGTTATTCTTAATAAAAGTTGTGTTAAGAATTACAAAATGTCTCATCTTTTAGATAATCCCACACCTCTAGCTTACGCGGATCCCCCAAGACATAGCTATCGCAGGATGGCTATGTCACACTTTAACGAAGGAAGAAAAATACATTAGCTATATATAGAACATAGGAAATTCCCCTTAGTCTCAGCAACGCATTTTGAAATAAATATTGAGAGTTTCATGTGTGTAAAGGCCACATATAGTACTTTGTTAAGAATTAAGTTGGTAAGATCAACATCTAATAAGTACCCAATTTTAACCAGTTCTCGCAACGCATTCCTATTTCTGGAAAGAAACAGAAAATGTTTGTCATAGTTCATTAGCTTAAAACATTAATTCTAGAACCTTGTGATTTATTTTCAGTATTTTGATGCAAGCAAAGTTTACCTCTCATAAACAAAGACATGTTTCCCTATTATGTAAAGCGTCCCAACTAATTTTAGATGCAGAAAGTAGCGTAATAGCATCATCCATTCTACGGATTGTTTTAATTTCTTCGAGGATTATAAGGAATGCAACAAATTTTTAATTAACAGAAGCAGCTGCAACAACAAAATGCTTCTGTTTTCTCCGACATCTAGTAAAAGAGTTTTATTATTAAAAAAATATGATTTTGTAAATATTAAGTACATTTTACGTTTTAATTAGATATTCCATAATTTATGAATTCTCTGTTCATTTTCAATTTTTTAAAAAGGTTATTTCTTCCTAATGTCAAAGAGTCCCATAAAAGTTAGAAATATATATTTTAAGGTAGAAAAATTATCTCACAATTTTAATACAAATGCGTGGAGTTGTTGTGCATACAACCGTTTATTATACTGTATTATTAAAATTAATTAATGCTGAATTATATTCCCCTCGTTAGTATCTAGTGTTTAATATTCACGCAACTTAAACGAATGCTTTCATTAGCACTACTGTATAGAAGAAGAAATATAAAACACATTTTTGTTTTAACAGTAAACCATTTGCTGTATTGCACAAACAATAAAACCATCTGCTATATATTATTTTCAAACTTTTCATAGTCGTCGACGTTAAATAAGGGATCAATAAGAGACTACAACCTAGTTAACAATTAGTAATCCAAAATCAGCATAATCATTGATTTTCAACATACCTTCAACCAGAAGGAACTAAGACCATAGGATAATGTCGTAGTAAAGTCACATATTTTCCTATCTACTTAATTTTTTATAAATACCTTATACTATACATTTCAGAAGCCTTTCATTAACTGTGCCTGTATTTAAAAACTAATTGTAATTTTAACCATAATACTTGCAACACTTACACTAATAATTTCGTATTTCGAACTATATGTAAAAAATGTGAAAAAGTTTTACAATATGAGCACTTGCTTCTTTTTATAACTGCCTTGAAAAACGTCTTTGAAAAAAAATGAAAAAAGCATGTTTACAAACATTATAAAATTAATCACTCATTTTGAATTCGTGTCTATATCAGACGACGAGATAAACTACCAACATCTGTAACATTTACAAAATTGATTTCGACATTAATTCTAGGTAAATGACTTAGACCATCTTGTGATTTATGACGAAATCAATTCTCTTTACTGGTTGGTTCAAACGATTTATCTAAATAACTTGGACCGGATCGTTTAAGTTTAATCACACCAGGTATAATAAATCCAAAGAAGGAAGATAATTTACGATGTTTAAGAGAGAAGTCTATTCATACATTTATGTTTTAAGTAAAATACAGTCGACTCTCGCTATTTCAAACCTTCTATATTACGAACTTCTAGCTAATTCAAAGTATAAGCTCAGCCCCTAGAAAAACTCTTGATATTCCGAACTAAAACAATACGTTTTGGTACGCTCGATATTTAGAAGTAAAATCTGTGGCTGGCCAGTCTACAACATGCGATAATTCGAAGTCATCTTATACAGCTCTCGACAATTCGAACACTCACTACCATGTGAGTCCTGTAGCAAACAGGTTGGAGCTTACACGTTTTGTGTTTTATTGTCTCTGCGTGTCTTCCCTGTAACGAAGCCCTTTTGATGACCATCTGTCTGCCATTTTTTCTTTGTGTTTCTCGGTTCCTCAAGCAAAAAGATACTTTTATTACTTTTCTTTTTCAAGCGGACAATAGATCGGCTGCACATGTTGTCAACCGTCCATATCTTCCGCTTAACTCGTAACCTTGCTACACATGTGTTCATAAAGGATGGTCCACTATTGTGATGAAGAGGTGTGTAGGATTGTGTATTTTGCGTCGGAGTGTCATGATGATTAATGACTCATCTGTGTGACTTATGCCATTTGGCACCAAATAGAGCATGGTGGGGACTCGACCCTGCCTTGAAGAAACAATGGTGTTGTGGACAGTTTCTGAGGGAATCAATAACAGATTAAACAGACTTTTACAGGTAATAAATTTTTTTCATCAAAAAATATTAATTGTGTACAGTATGTATTCTTTTAATAATTGTTTTTAATACATAAAAGTATTCTTTTTAGGTATCCGACTACGTTCGGAACCGTGATCTAAAAAAGCATATATATAAATGGATAATTTTCATATTTAGTGTCACTTGGATTACATTATATGTATAAAAGTGTTTTAAAAATACTATTAGAATAAAAAATTATTTAAATGCAATATTTTGACAAAAATGAACTTAGAATTACCTATATTCAAAATATTCTACTTTGATGAAAAATGTTTCTATAATAATAATATTTTGTAAATATTTCTCCAGAGGGCCTGAACTAGGAGTTTTGAAAAATTCACATTATTTTTAGAGTTACTACCAATTGAAATATTTTACGGTGTTTTTTTCTTAAAATTTCTACACTCTGTTGTATTAAAATATGGGTAACTCTACTTCTGGGTTGTATACTTCAAATACCCTAGTTCAGGCTCTATACAGGGGTCTCAGCTATATATAGACACAATATTATTATTATAGAAGCATTTTCAATAAAAGAATGTTTTGAAAATAGATAATTTTATGTTCATTTTTTGCCAAAATATTGCATTTAAATATTTTTTTTACTGTAATATTATTCTTAAAGCAATTTTTTGCATGTATTCTAATCTAAATGATACCAAATATTATAAAAATTATCCATTTATAGGCTTTTGCAAAATAACAATTCCGAACGTAGTCGGGTACCTTAATGCAGTTAACTTCTGCATAATATTCATACTGTATAATATAAACTCTTTAAAAATCCCTTAAAATAATAATATACATATGTATAATTGTTGTGTTTTATTACATAATTTCAAATTTAAACGTGATAGAAAAAAATTTCTCTTTGTGTTTTTTGGTAGTTTTTCCTATCCTCCTGATAATACGAAGTTTTGCATTGGTCCTTACAACTTCGAATTATCGAGAGTCGACTTGATTTGATGAGATTTCAAAGACAACTCAAATTTTTTAAAGCATATATTTGATTTTCAATTTATTTTTTTGGTATATGCAATATAGAAAATTAGAATACTTGTTGAAGCAGTTATTAAATACATTAGTATATATGTATATATTCATACATATACATATATACAAATATATATATATATATATATATATATATATATATACACACACACACAAATAAATAAAATTGAAGTGTCTGTTTGTAATTTGAAATAAACAGCTTTTCACTAAAGGCGTTTAAAAGTATATCCGGTATTTATACAAAAAAATTAATTCTAAAATTTTTTGTCTGTCTGTCTATTTGTTTGTTCCGGCTAATCTCTTTAACGGCTGGACCGATTTTGACGACACTTTCACTGGCAGATAGATAAAGTTAAAAGGAGTAACTTAGGTTACTTTTATTTTAAAACAAAATAGAAATAAACAAATTGAAGTGTCTGTTTGTAAGTTGAAATTAACAGCTTTTCACTAAATACATTTAAAAGTATATCCGGTACTTATATTAAAAATTAATTTTTTTAAATTTTTGTCTATTTGTTTGTTCCGGCTAATCTCTGAAACGGCCGGAGCGATTTTGACGGGACTTACATTGGCAGATAGCTAAAGTTATAAGGAGTAACTTAGGCTACTTTTATCTTAGGAAAAAAAATTAGGGTTCCGCTAAAACAAAATTAAAACCAAAGAAATAGTGAACAATATCCGATGAAATTAGGCTTAACCGGGAAATTCGCCCGGTTCCGTGCGTGCGTATATTCTCAGAACGTGTGGGCCTGGGGAAATGCTTCTTTCTCCTTATGCTGGTCTTAGAAGGGGTTAAGTAATAATTAGAAATCGATGTGTTAAAAGTCGTTAGGTTTTCTTTCATGAAAATAGTTCAATTTTTATTTACTTCGAAATTGATAAATTCAATATTGTATATGAAGATATTTTTTTATTAAATTTAATATTGTATATAGAGAGATTGTTCAATAAATTTAATACAAAAATCAAAAATTAACAAAAAACAAAATAAAACAAAAAAGAAACATCGATTCACACAGTAGAAGAATAACATTATTCTTATAGCATAGGTATTTCTTTAAGTGGAATACATAATAATTAAGTTTTAGTAAATTGCGAATTGAATAAATATTTTTTTGTTAAATTCCACGTGGACGAAGTCGCAGGTAAAAGCTATTTACAATAAAATAAATGCATCCGAAAGTAATATTAAGGCATTATACATCCAGATACAAATTATTTATACTATTTTAAGCGTTTATTACACAAAATTTGTAACACTGTGTTACTTTTGCTGAGGAGAAGGAAGGGGATTTCAAAAATTTACCCACAAGAGAGTTCTGGGGCGTTATAAATAAAAAAAAAAATCTTTTTTATCAGATATTATATCTACAGACTTAAACTTTAGCAAACATGGTTTTTTGTTCAGCTGAGATATGCAAAAAGCTTTTTTTTTTTAAATTTACAATACACGTAAAATTAACTCATTAAAAACTTCTTTATCCTTCAGTCTGTATTGTTGAATTCTTCTTAAAAATATTTGAAAATATTTTTAAAAATAAGAAGAACATTTGGCTGAAATATGTTTATAAATGAGTGCGGAAACTTAGGACATATATAGATGGTTAAAACATTTGATTTAAGGTATCCGACTACGCTCGGAACCGTGATTTTAAAAAAGCACATAAATCGATAATTTTCATGATATTTAGTGTCACTTAGATTAGAATACATGTATAAAATTGTTTTAAGGACATTTTGTAAAAAAGAATTATTTAAATACAATATTTCGGCAAAAGATTAACTTGAATAATTTTTTTTCCAAATGTTCTCCTTTTGTGAAAAATGCTTCTATTATAATAATATTTTGCCTGTATATAGCTCAGACCTCTGTATAGAGGCTGAACTAGAATTTTTGAAATATATACCTTAGAAGTGGGTTTATCCATATTTTACGACAACAGAGGGGAGCAATTTTAAGAAAAAAAACGCCAATAATTATTTAAATTGGTGGTAACTCTGAAAATGTGAATTTTTCAAAAATTCTAGTTCAACCTCTGTAGAAAGGTCTGAGCTATATACAGGGAAAATATTAGTATAATAGAAGCAATTTTTCACAAAAGAACATTTTGAAAAAAGATTATTCTAATTTAATTATTTGTCGAAATATTGTATTTAAATAATTTTTTTGTCAAAATGTCCTTAAAACAATTTTATACATGTATTCTAATCTAAGTGACACTAAATATCATGGCAATTATCCATTTACGCGCTTTTTTAAAATCACAGTTCTGAACGTAGTCGGATACCTTAATATAAAAATAATTCTAAATAATCTTCTTAATACCAGATTCTTTATAACAAATTCTTATAAAGGAAAGGCGTTAGTGCCTAAATGTATATTTCGACTACATTTTTGGATATTTATATTGATAGTTCAACAATTAAATGGATTTTGGAACAGAAAACTGTAAACTATATGTTACTTTATAACAATAGCTTTAGTATTTTGATATATGCTTCTAAACCAGCTGCCTTTATTATGCTATACAAAATTGCTAAACAAATAGGTAATAAAAACAGAAAATATATGAATTTCAAGTTTACTTTGCTAAATGAATTTCCTAATTATAAATAAAAAAAACGAAGATATTTTCATTTCAATGGTTATATTATCTATGTAGTAAAAGCTGCTGATAAGTAGTTTTCTCAATAGCTAACTCTAAAATTAGCTTCTTGTGTTATAGAGTTAGAAAAACAAATTGTTTCATTTATCTTTTTTCAGAAAAAGTTTCAACTCAAGCTTTATAGTTGTGACATAAGCTACGTACTCATTCCAAAAATCGTATTTACTTTTTTGTTATCGAAACCAAAAACTTTAAGCTTAAAATTTTGAGGATGAAAAGAAACATTTTAGAGACATACTATTTAGCCATGCCATTTTTATTTTATAAATATATTAACTTTTTATCACTTTTATTGCTCTCTGTAATACAACCTCTGACAATAACGTTCGGTGAATGAAATCAGAAAGATCGAAGTGGCAAAACTGGCGAAACAAAACGCTGCACATGCGTAGTGGAAGGTGTTGACCATCTATACCCACCGTTGTTCAGTTGAGAGTCACTTGTGTTCCATGTAAGACTTGTCTTACAAAGTTCTTGTTTAGTATGTTCGTTCTTAACTTAAAACAGGAAAATGAACGAACAAAAGATCAATTTATAGCTTTATTTTTAGCTTGGCAAGACACAGACAGTAACTTATTCGATGCTAGCAAGTGTTTATGAAGAACAATCACTGTCCATGAAGTGTGCGTACGAGTGGTCCACCACAGTTTTCGAGAAAGCCCGGAAAGTTTTTCTGACAAAACCCGTAGCGGAAGACCGTCAACCTCCATCAGTGACGAAAATATTGAGAATGTGAGAAAATTAATCAGGTAAGATCGTTGATTAACAGTGCGCATGAAAGCTGATAAACTGCAGATTAAACCTTGAATCTGTGAGAAAAATCGTTACTCAGTATTTAGGGATGAGAAAAAGGTCATGGATACGTAGGGTATGACCCTGTACGCACAACAAGGTTCATGGTTTTTTGTTCACGACAATGCTCACCCTCACACAGCCAATATTGTCAAAAAGTTCTTGGCAAAAAAGGGGATGGGGCAAATTGAACATCCACCATACTTGCCGGATCTCAAACTTCCTGACTTCTTCATATTCCCTCGAATCAAACTCGCTTTGAAAGGAACGAGATTTGACGATATTCCTGATATCCAATGAAACGTGACGAGGCTTTTGAACTCCATCCGAAAAGAAGACTTCTTGCAAAATTTCCAGGTCGTGTATAGAAGATGTCAGCGGTGCATAGTTATGGGAGGTGACTATTTTGAAGGAAAGTAAGTTAGCTTTCGTTAATATTTCATCTTCGTCACCGAACTTTAATGTCAGAGGTTGAAAATCATTCTTATAAGACACTAGAAATTACGTCAGAATGGTCCCAATTAATCAAAACACTTATTACATCGTCAATTTTTTTTGTACTTACTTGACCAGTATTCGCCAAATCCTTTACTTCACAGACTTGTAAATTCATAATTTAAATCACACGGACCATTAATAGGATTTTGTGAACGTTAAATATATTTATAAAAAAAAATGTGATCTGAGAACGAAATCAATGCATCTTAAAACATAACTTAACGTTATAAGTGAGTATGTTCCACATTTTTTCTGGGAACCAGCGAAATTTTCTTGCGGACCTCGACTTTGGCGACCTCTGTACTAGACGACGCAATATTTTCAAGCACGTGTTTTTTTTTCTGAAGCATTCGAAACTTTTTTCTGTTACATATACTTTTCCTTCCTTGGCTATTATCCATATTTGTTTATTTTTCAAAAGCTTCCTCTGAAAAGACATATTTATTTACACATATATTTTATTTATGGATTAGTCTCTATTATGTTCCTCAAAAAATCGTTTATTGAGTCTACACAACTCTACTCAAAGTGACACATTCCTCATTTCTATTTTATTCAGAAACTGATTTTATCATTACTGCATTATATAACAGAAATTGTCATTGTAAATATATTTTTGCCTTAAATTCATATGCTATATTCTTTTTATTTCATACAATTTTATTAATGTGTAATTATCCTCAATAAATTGCAATTACTTAATAGGAAGATAATACACTACGCATTATAAATGTTTACCAGAATAAGGCTTCCATTAGCTAAAATATAAAAGTAAATTGTAAGTATTTGATTGTATTCTCTTTTATTTGTATAATTCCCAATGATGCCTTGCACAAATATTTGTTATAAAGACCGTTAATTGAAAGGAAATGAAGAAATAATAATGTGTTTCTGTATGAGTACAGAAAATGTTTAGATAGATAATATAATCACCACTTTGTGTGAACTAAGTACTTACATATTAATCTCGATGCCTATTGTTTCTGTAGGCAACAATTATTGTGTTTAGTCTATGTTTATAAAAACAGAAATGTCCTCATGGTCTAGATGCTGGAATGATTTTTTCCTCTTCTCTTGCCCTACATATGTGTTCTTTTATTATTATTATTATTATATTATTGGCTTTGTACATTTTTTGTATTATATTAATATTTCCTATACGTTATTATTTGCATTATATTATTCACTACCTTTAACAACAAAATAAGTTATCGTTCGCAAAATCATGTGCAAGTATTACTTTAGAAATGAGGAATCGATGTGATGTCATTTTCAAAACTTAAAAGAAAACCATTGGACTTTATAAGATTTAATACCATTTCCCTGCACAACTATGTTTTTTAATATTTTATTTCTTTCTTTTTATTTAATTGATTCACAAACCCCTTTTAAAACATGATGTAACCTTAAATCTTTAAAAATATCATTTACGTTTTTAATTTGGAGCAAATACTTAATTGTAAGAATCTTTTTAATAACCAAAAATAAACCCTTTCGATAAGCTTAATTATTATCTAAAAACTTCACAGATTAACATTCAAATTATTAAGATACCTTATTATACAATCAAAAAGACACAGTTTAAATAAAATTTAGTTCCGGAATCGGAAGTAAAATATAATATGCCAGTGTTCTATCCCTATCGTATAAAATCATAACTTTTGAAGATACAGTTTATTTAAAAAATTTAGTTCCGTAATTTAAAATAAAATGTAATATCCCAATGTCCTATCTATATTGTGTAAGATTATAACTTTTCATATGCTCTTGGCAGATTATACATATATCAATATGTAAAGTTAAATACTTCGCGCTTCCACACCACAGGTCCGAGGTTCAAACCCCGGGCTAGACAAGGTTGACTCAGCCTTTCATCCCATCAGTGGGTCAATAAATGAGTACCAAGCTTTCTTGGGAGCTTAACACTGGGGGTTTAGCGTCAGACTGACCACCTAATCGCAACATCTGCTCACGCACCTCTGGCCCAAGGTCGAGCATACTGAGTTGGGCACAGTAGGTGTTGGCTTTCATGGGTTGGTGCACCACTGAGTTAAGTTAAAGTTAAATAGTTAATACAAGGGGTTGACAAACCTTTTTAGAATTCACAGCTATTCCAGACAAAAAATTTTAAAAAAATTGCCGAAAAATTAATATGATATCCCAATATAATATAGTGCAGCTTTGAAATTCTCTTATCATATAGTAGATATAGCAAAAATTATTAAATAATTTTGAAGGCCTTGATTGCAATTTAAATGCTATACCCACCTCAATGTTGTTTTTTTTTCATATAAGTAGAAATTTCTTTTATTTAAACAAAATAAACCCCAAACAGAAAAGAGGAATCTGAAAAATTGTGATTTTAGCTATCAGTAAAGTTGTCGATTTAAAATGTTTCCTTTGTCGTGTGTGTTTTAGTTTAGTTGACTCCTTATTTCATAAAAAATTA
>BMAV01014410.1:23376-34541 GCA_019973955.1 Trichonephila inaurata madagascariensis | reverse complement strand
GCCTCACACGGCAAGGATGTCACTAGACTGTCTCCGCACTGTTACTACCCTTCCTTGGCCTTCACGATCCCCCGATTTGTCTCCAATCGAACACTTTTGGGATCATTTGGGACGGCGAGTTAGCCATTACACGAGTTTGAATGAACTATAGGCATGGTTACAGCAAATATGGAACGGAATGTCTCAAAACATCATACAGAACGTGTATGCCTCAATGCCCGATCGTATCGCATCGTGCATTCGCGCTAGAGGGGGGTTCAACTGGGTATTATATCTTCCGTTCTTTTGCCTTTTTCTCTGAAATAAATGATCATTTTTCTTTGATTTTCTGATCATTTACTTATATCAAAGTAGTCATTACGTATGTAAAATATTTTGTTTCAGTTTGACGACTCCTTCTTGGTGCGCTAATGCATTGTCCATGAGTGATATTATATATGAATATATATATGTGTGTGTGTGTGTGGCCATTTGGCGCCCAATTGGATAAACAGCATAATAGCGATGAGTCACCAACCTCTCTTCTCGATTATGCTCTAATGTACGTCAGTGCTTGCCCTAACTTTAAATAGTTAAATACTTCTATATCCTATTCACCCTAAAATCCTTATGTGGTAGTTAAGAGTTCGCTTCATTTTTTTTTTATTATTCGATTAATTTTTAAGTCAAACTTTCCAGACCGGTTATATATCTATACACTGCTGGCCACCGTAAACGCAACACCCTGAAGGAAGCATGCAAATAACATGAAATTTACACCATGCATGAGCGGAGGTGAGATATGTAAATGATTAGAATTTCAGCGCAGACACACATCACGCGCGCCAGTAACGCCACCTCAAAGTGCTATTTAAGACTTGGAGATTTCGACGATTTTATGTTCGGCAATTGTGTTTTTCTTGTGGTTTTTTTTCAAAAAAAGGATCAGTTACGTCTTGTAAAAAACAGCGATCAACTTTTGATCAAGTATCCGAGTTCGACAGAGGGAGGATAGTGGCTTACCGAGATTGTGGATTATCTTTCAGGTAAATCGGTAGTCATGTTGGACAAAACCAAACAACTGTAATGCAGATATGCGACCGTTGGATGCAGGAGGGTACGATGGAATAACGTGGTCCATCGCATCCATCTCAGTGCACCACTTCACGTGAGGACATGCAAATTGTGCGAATGGCAGTGACGAATCGCTCGGTCACATCACGAACCATAGCACAGCACATTGAGTCTGTAACGTATCATTAAGTGTCTGCGCGTAACATTCTACGCCGTTTACAGCAGAGTGGTCTGTCACCAAGAACGTCCATTGCTTGGTCTACCCTTGACGCAGAACCACAGACGTCTCCGCTGCCAATGATGCGAAGAAAGAAGGATGTGGGCGGTAGAATGGAATGAAGTTGTCTTTACTGACGAGTAGCGCATTTGTCTGCAACACCATGATGGTCGAATTCGCGTCTGGAGATACCGTGGTGAGAGGATGCTGAACAACTGCGTTATGCACCGCCATACTGGCCCTGCTCCAGGTATTATAGTATGGGGCGGTATTGGATATCACTCTCGCACTCCTCTAGTACGCATTGCCGGTACTTTAAAGGCCAGCTCTACATCTCCGAGGTGTTGGAGCCAATTGTCCTGCCTTACCTTCAGGTCTTGGCCACAGCCATATTTTAACAAGATAATGCACGACCACACGTGGCACGCATTGACCAAAGGCTCTTCGTCAATCACCAGATTGAATTGCTTCCTTGGCCGGCTCGCTCTCCGGATCTTTCGCCAATAGAAAACATGTGGTCCATGGTTGCTCAACGATTGACCCAGATTACACCCCCAGCTGCCACATCAGATCAACTTTGGCAACGTGTGGAAGCTGCTTGGTCTGCTGTACCCCAAGATTACATCCAAAGTTTCTTTGAATCAAAGCCGAGGCGTGTGGCAGCGGTGATCTCCAACAATGGCAGCTACTCTGGCTACTGATTCTGGTAGGAACCACACTTCCCAAAAGTCTATAAATTTAATCATTTGACACTTGGTCAACATGTTATCTACAAAATAAATTATGTTGTGCTATCTCTTGTCTTTCTTGGTGTTGTATTTACGGTGACCAGCAGTTTGTTACAGCCAACACTGCTGTTTGTAAAAAATGCAACACCATGAAGGAGTCATCAGAATTAAATGAACTTTGCAGCAAATATCAATTATATGATGTTACGTTAAATAGTTAAGTTTCAGAGCCGCCGAGCATGTTTCGCATGCACAGCGCCCTCTGAACGGATGCTGAAAGTATATAAATAGAGCGCTGTAGAGGGACGTTGGAAAAAATTAATGATTAGTTGCTAGTGGCGAACGTTTAGTGAGACCTAATTATGCCTCCACGAAGAAATAAGGAGAAATTCCAAAATCTTACAGAGCTGGAAAGGAAGAGGATTATCGACCTTCGAGAAAGAGGATTTTTCCATTGCACATGAGGAACTCGTGTTTCAATGGTACAGATCCGCAGTGACGCGAGTTTGGAATCAGTGTACCGACGAACCCCGAACAACTAGAAAAATTGGCAGTGGATGACGGAAGGCGAAGATCGACACCTGCTCCGCAAGGCGCTGAATAACAGTTGGCCTCCAGGCGTTTGGCAGCACGTTGGTCTACTGCTACAGGTGTACTAATATCGTCATCGTTAATTCGCTGCACCGTGGATTGCATACAAGTGTGCCTTCATACAGGATCATCCTCACCGCAAACCATAGACGGTTGCGTCTGCAATGGGCTCATGAGCACAGAGCCTGGCAAGCTGATTGGCACCAGTTTGTCTTTTCAGATGAATCCCGCTTCAATTTGTGGGACCATGATGGCCGCATTCGTCTTAGACACTATGCCGGTGAACGCTGCCTACCAGAGTGCGTTATAGAACGCCATAGTGGCTTAACACCCAGAGTTGTGGTTTGGGGTGGGATTTTGTATCATGGATGACCCGATTTTCAACAAATTCAGAGTAATCTCAATAGCAACAGGTACGTCCGTGAAGTTCTTCAGCCCGAAGTCGTTTACTTCCTTCAAGGCATCCCTAGAGCTATCTTTCACCAGGATAATGCACACCCACATGTTGCAAAGACTGTTCAAGACTTCAGCTCAACACATGCAACTTCTTCCTTTGCCTGTTTATTCGCCGGATATGTTGCCTATTGAGCACGTGTGGGATTTGGTTGGTCAGCGTCTCACTCGTGATCCACGTCCTGCAGCTTCGAAAGACGAAATTTGGTGCGAATACAAGCAATATGGAGTTTTTTTTGTACAAGCAGACATTCAAAATCTGTTTGACTCCATGCCACATCGTATAGCAGTACTTATTGCAGCGCGTGGTGGCTACCCCAAATACTGATTTCGGACATTTAATAATGTTTTTTTTTGCTTTGAAAATTTTGTCATTGATATTTGTATTAATACAAATCGTTTGTGCATTAAATTTAAATTAATTCTGATGATTCCTTCATGGTTTTTCATTTTTTACAAACAGCAATATACATATATATATATAGTCTCATTCTCTACAAACAAGAGATAAACATCCAACAATTACATTCGAAAAACACATAGACGGTAGGAAAATCAAACAATAAAGGACACACACACATATATATATGACATTATTTACACTCGAATTAAGGCATTTTGCTTGATGGAATCAATTAATTATTTGGAGACGTTGAGAAATCAATAGGCTTGGTACTTTTAAAGCCATATTTATTTAGCTAAGTAAAAAAAAAGCCCACCACACAACACAACTTAAACACAAAAACATATAAAACATACAAAGTAAGACATTAACACGCGTGGTTTACATGATTTTCACAGAACGGAGACTGTTCGCTCCCAAAATATCGTTTAATCATGGTCATAGCCAAAAGCTGTTAAAATCGTATGATTTTCGGTAAAAGCTTTTCTGATTGGTTTGCATACGAGAATGATGCAAAATTGTATCATCCTGATTTTAATACTCTAGAGTTTCATTTTGAGAAGATAAGGTTTCGACTATTTCCCGTTAGGAGAGAAATAAATTATGACGAGAAGTCCTGGAGGCCTCAAGACCATTTTGAATTAAAATCCCTTGCGATAAAGAGTTAAACTAAATTATTATATTTATATATGTGTATATGTAAAGAAGACAAAAAATAATGGATTGTTCCAAACTCTTACGAAATAAAGAAATTAAGATTTGTAATTATCTCTCTAATAAAATGTAATGTTGACTCAGTCGCATATAACGTCAGTCACTGAAACGTTTCAAAAGAGCTTTCGTTAAAATGTCCTCCAATAATTCAGGATTTTTTATAATTAGATTCCTTTCGAATGGTTTGTTTATGATATCACAAGTGGCAAAAAATACTTCTATTGTAAATTGCGAGGAGCTATAACTAAAATTCGGAGGTTTCAGATTATTATATATCTTTATTCTTTCCTTGTTGATTAATTTTATCTTACTTTTTTAAATTTAAATAGTGTTAAGTTTTTTTGCTTGTTTTTTAATGGTTTTTTCTTTATAAGTAACAGAAAAAAATTAATTTACTAGATTAGAACGTTGCTTAAATATTCCTAACGTTATAATTTAATTCTTCGTACAACGTCTTACCATGTATTATTATTCGATTTATTCCTGAAAATGAGAACTAAAAAAATAACTATTTAATTTTAAATAAACTGAATTCATTTTTGACACAATCTTTACTGGTGTAGCATAACGTACAGTACAACTCTTCCGATTTGTCTCGAAATTGCATATATTAGAAACATACTGTTATTATACCCAAATGACCAAATAGGACGTGGAATATTTTTCATGGATCCCCAGTTTTATTCGTAATATGGACAATGGTCAAATGACGAGGTTGACACTAGAACTGGGAACATTTGACTCTCCAGGTCTACACCCCGCCAACTTGAGGACTTTTAACCACTTCAGTTAAACTTGCATTAGAACCTCTACACGAGGAGTCTTTAGTAGAAAATCAAAATTTGAACGTCCAACTCGACTAAGACCTCGCCTGCCATGAGTTTGACTCTGCGAACATGTCTACCGCGAGGACAAGAAACATGCCAAATATATCTAAGGTACTCCGTTAATTCTATTAATGATGGCAACTGCTACACATTAAAACCACCAGGTCCTTAAGTTCTCAAATTGTGTGATGTGGGTGTTAGAAGAGTGAGGTACCAGATTAAAGTTGGTTCTTACCACATAACTATTTTACGAAATTTGGAGTTATTTATTCAATAGTTATTGTTTATAGCTGTTGAAAAGGAGTTCTCAATCTTTTTGCTTATGGACCCCCTAACTTTAAGCATGTGCACCCCCTCATACCGTACGCAATACAATTACTATTTAAACGGTTATCTTCAACTCTAAGTATCGAAGGTTGAGTATTAAAAGAGAAAAAAGAATTTAAATAAATGTTAAGGAAAATATAAAAATTAAATGGGGACTTAAAACTCATATATCTTTTTTTTTATTTTGGAGAGGGTTAACTATACCCCTACATTCAATAACACAAACAATTAATTTTTTTCTCAATAGTACAAATTATTTATTATTGGAATGAAATAATTACCTCTGAATTAACAGGCTCTTTTTCATTGTTGGTGCTTAAATAATGATTTTTCCAGAATTTTCTGTAGATAGATTTCTTTCCCATTAAAAAAAGAAGGTTCTATAAAATATGAGTATATTTTAATCGTGAGTTTCTTAACTTTTCGGTGGCATTAATGCATTTTATTAGTGTATAATAAAATAATTTTATTCAGAGTGTCTTATCATGAACATCTTAAGTCATATGTGTGATCCTCCTATACTAATTTTTTTATCCTTATGGACCCCTTCAAATCTCTGTAAACTCCAAATGGGAAACACTGCGTTAATTCAAATTAACCATAAACTATACAATGAATAATCATCTAACGTCATAGAAATGAAATAACAGAAAATAAATTTAACTTCCCTAAATCCAATTCAATTAAGTAAAAAATTTTAGAAAGGAGCTAATAGCTTAAAGTTTGTCAGTTGTCTGTATATTTCTCTCTCTCGATTATCTCTGTACCTCGTATTATGTAAACAAACTCAATCTAGGACTTTAAACTTCTATTTCAAGTTCTTAAGAAAATATCATTCATCTTTAAACATATTTCATTTTCTCTCCGTGTCCTGAACTTAGGCTAATTTAGTGTCTACAGTTTTCTCCCCAGAGAGTTATCTTACATCAATCATGATTAAAACTTTATCTGTTCGGAACGACTTTACCGTTAGATTTCAATAAGTAGAGAGAATTAGCTAAGAGCTTTCTGAAGTATGTCACCCTAAGAAGAAGTTAGCTTAATCATTGAATTTCCAATTAGTCTAAGCTCTTGAACACAACAAAGTCATCCTATCGAGGGATCACTTAAATCAGTTTTACAAGAAGGACATAACTACAATATTTAAAATTGCATTTTTAAAATTTAAAGTAGTCAAATTTACGAACTAGCATAACCGGGTTAATTGGTAGCCGTCTTTGAAAAGTGCGGAATTAGTCAATTGAAATCATGTGCTTGTTAGTTATTTTACAGTTGAAGCATTTTAGAATGCTACCAGCGTCTATCTGTTTTATCTGTTTTGCATTCACGTGCAACGAAATAATAAAATAATATGCCGTTTTCGATGGTTAGGCGGGAATTTTCACCGCGATTTTTCAAAGTAAATTTAGCTGAAAGAATACAAGCTTCGAAATGTTCAGTAAAATTGATGCAATCCGGTTTTGTGCGAAGATTAAGAATACATTGGTGTTCAAAATTAAGAGAACTTTTAGATTTTGTCGATTATCTCTAGAACTATTAGACGGATTTGAATGAAATTTGGTGTGTATATAGGGCTGGTGTAACGCAAATAAATAAGTAAATATAAATAAAAATAACCATTCAGCAGTTAAAATATACACGTGTATTATATTGTTCCCGTACTTTCATATGGAGAGAACCGGGGACTCACTACTGCCCTCCAATGTCCGAAAAATTGACCATTACGATAGCGGAGGCTTGATGGTCTGAGCAGGATGGCCGCATACACCGGTATGTCTTTGCAAGAGGCACAGTGACTGCTGTGTCTCTGAGACCTATACTTGCCTTTTCACGGGAACAGTTGACTCTGATTTCATTTTAATGGATGACAATGCGAGGCCACATAGAGCTCATCTGGTCGATAAATTTCTGGAAAGGGATGATATTCACCGAATCGATTTGCCAGTTAGATCTCCAGACCTCATCCGAATAGAATATGCCTGGGACGCTCTGGGGAGGGCAATTGGAACTCACAAAATCCCTCTGAGAACCATCCAAAATCTGAAAAAAGAGCTTCTGAACGAGTGGGACTAATTGCCGCAAAAATTCATAAATTCCTTCATTTCCGGTATAAAATTACCGTGTGAGGACTGTTTATCTGAAAGAGGGGACCATACCACCTATTAAACAATTTTTTTGTTCTATTCTGTAACTGCCGTTTCATACTTTTCGACTTGGATGAATGTTACACACATTCATAAGTCTGTATTTGAACTGTTGAATAGTTATAATTTTGCATTATATCAGCCCTAAATACATATCAAATTTCATTAAAATCTTTCCAGTAGTCCTAAAGATAATGAACAAAATCTAAAAATTCTCTTAATTTTGAACACCAGTGTGTATAATAGAGAGTTTGACAAGATAACGTAAGTATCATTCTCTAAATGAAAATTTAACGGAATTAAAAAAAAAAGTTTTTCAAGAAAAAAAATTATCTCGAGTTTATTGAATAATTGAAAGCTATGATGTGTTAGCCACATAAGGTAGTGAAAACCAACCGAAGAATTTGTGAGATATTCTACAAATCGTGAAAATGTTTTTTCTCATGCCGAAGAAATTTTTCGTGTTTTATTCTACCCATTTGCCAATTGAACTCGTTGGAAGAGACAGAATAATCAAAAAATTCAATACATTTCATAAAAACATTACCTAAATCCATATAAAATAATTTTTGATTTTATATAAACTTTTTAAGCAGAAACAAAATTTCGAGAAAAAAAGTAAATTGTTATAAAGAGATTATTTCATCTCACAGTTCAATAACGATGATTTCATCGGTTACTAATCTTAGTAGAACATTAATCTAGATGAAAAGGTCATATTTTATGTCATATACCAAGATCACTTTACAAAATGTGTTGTATTGAAGCCATTCATATTAAAATAAACAGATAAAATAGCTTATAATTTGCTTGATATTTCTCCTATTTTTGGTACTCCTAGCACTATTTCGCTTTGTGTTAACATTTGCATTGTATTTTGTGAGAATTTTGTAATCCTATCTTAAACATTTAACTCTCAGATGTGACCAGAAATCCAATATATCCGCACCAAACCCTTACTTTCCAGATTCTATTTCCCCAAAAAAATAGAGGAGGGGGAGGGGATGTATCATGCTATATGACTTACGTGAGTGAGCATCCACTGAAACATTTCATAAAGCAGTACCGTGGCTTGACGGTACATGCTACGGTACATGTCTTCTTAAGTATTTCTTTTTATTACAAAATCATAGGGGAAAGATTCTGTACATTCTCTTCAAATCGTATGCTGAAATCCATTTTTTAGTTTATTAATCATCCAAGAAATGACATTTTTTTACAGTAGAAGCCGAGACACAGCCAAAATAAAGGAAGTGTGTAATGCCAAGTGAGTGAGTGATTATTAACGTCGCACTGTTCAGATACTCTTGGGCTTTTGGCAATGGACCTCAAAATTTTGAATCCATGGTCAAGTGGCGAGGATGACACCTGAGTTGATTCTAAAATTTGTATATTAAAAGAATTATTTGCAAAATCTGAATTTATAGTGAGGAATGTGGTAATATTTACGCCAAAGAGCTATCAAGCAATCCCTATGTTATGGACAAGGTCTTAGAAAGTAGTATTTATACTAAGCTAAAAGTTCTACAAATCGATACATTTGTCGAAAAATGAATTATTCAATTCAAAGTTTCACCCATATTTAGATTTCACTAACAAGTAAACATAACCTTACACGCGCGTGTTTCTTTTTTATTGTAATAATGCTTTTATAAATAGTCCGGTTAGTATATTTTTTTATATTCTGCTTCGTTCTCATTGCTTGAATATACTACGCAAATTCCTTAGATAAAGAGAAACAAACGAATATAATGCGTTTCTACAATGTCAGTATATTTTATTTATATGATAATTGCTACAAAAAATTTTATGTAACTTGATGGATAAAAGAACAGCATATTTTTTAATCAGTAGTGCCTAGTATTATTGACTTAGTTGTATGACTAAGAAATTAAGCACATAATAAAATTATATTGTTTGAGCAAAGATTTCATTTACACTTTGGCTATAATTAATCCGTATATAACTAGAAAAATAAAAAACTTAAACAATTTTCCTCACTCTAATGAATCAACTCAGTTATTTTGTAAATTACTTAGGTAATATGTGAGTATATATATATATATATTATATGATTTCCGAATTTTAACAGTAACTTAGATATTATCCTGGTTAGATGGGAACTGGAAATAAAGTAATGAAAATTTAAAATATTTCCTCCCTTTTCTCTATCTTCGTAATTAAATGTTTCAGGTAAAGGAAAATATTTAATAATATTAATCACATGGATAAATTATCATTCATGAAAAAAATAACCCCAGTTCATAAAACTCATCTGAATTAAGTTTATTTTAGTATTATTCTGCTTTAAGGGGTTTTAAAAAATCACCATTTTATTCCCCGAGTAAATTTTGCAATTTTACTTTAACCTTTTCTTCCTTAACCCCTCAAGCGATAATTTTTTTTTGCCCAAAATGTGTTCCAAAAACGATCACATTTTTTTATTGCATTTATTTTAGTATAATACTTAATAGAACGCGAAAATGGAAGAATTTTATTTTAATTTTCAATTTTAAAATTTTCACACTATTTTTTTTATTTTATAATTGTGGAACATAAAAAACCCCTAAATGTTTTTTTTATAAGTAGACTCTGCATGCTATGAAGAATGTTTCACATACATCCAAAAAGAATTTTTCTCATACTTATAAAAAAATACCATGTTCGTACCTGTTTTTCAAACGGTTGAAGATGTGTGCATATGTATATGCTCACACAATTTAAAGCATGGCGTAATTAAGACTTGCATTGCAACAGGAACACAGATAATATCGGGGGTTTTATTAATTTTACGATTTTATTTCTTCTAAAATAACAAATTTTACATTGCCTTGCCAATCCTTGTTCTTAATAGAATATTTTCAAGAATCTTAATTCCTGTTTTCAATGAAAAATTCCCGCTTTCACCAAAAAGGAAACCCCGGATGTTAAGTATTTCAGTACCACCTACAAACTGCGCATCTTAAAAACAGACACTCTCTAGCACTGTGATATAATCTCGCTATAAAAATTAAAAATAGGTGCAAATCAAAGACAGAAAAAAAATATCAATGCCCGTACAGATTACGGGCAAACCGATTGTGACCATTTATCGGTAACCCGTACATCGTACGGCCAAACCAGCTAAGGAGTTACAGAATATGACTTTTTTTTCAGACAAATGTTAAGATTAAGGAATAAAACAAAATGTTAAAGGATGTTAAGGGTGCGTAAAAAATGTCCAGAATAAAAGGAACTATTGTGACGGGCTCACGCGTCTTTTCTGTAACATAACCTCTGGGTTCTTTGACGGCCAAGATTAATGGCAAATCTTTTCCAACCCAAATCCAAGAAGTGAAATGCAATTGTAAAATACAAATCAGATAGCTTTTAAAAGAACAGAAGTTTTAGTAAGCAGGATGGCAATTTAGAGAAAGTTATGTTTAGAAGAGATAGAAGTGTGAATTGACGGCCTTTCAAAAGATTACCAAGATTTCTAGCCATTACTACAAGGTGCATACTATTGCACGCGTGCCTAAAAGTCTCTGAACAATGATTGAACCTTAGCTTGAATCAAGGTAGGACTGATTATTTGATATTAGGACTTGTAATATTATCAGAATTGAAAGTAGGCGGATAATATAATTATTTAGATAAGTGATCCAAGTTACGCGATTAGGTTTAACTACAGCTGTGTGTTTGGTTTATTCTCACTTAATATAAGTTTAT
>BMAV01014410.1:0-20526 GCA_019973955.1 Trichonephila inaurata madagascariensis | reverse complement strand
GATAGTAAAATGCAAATATACTGAAACATACCATATCATGTAGCAAGCGGAAATTAATAAAGGTTATAAATAAGGCAGGCCTTTTTTCTTCTCCAATATGTTTATTTTTGCTTAGCCTTTTTAATATTATTTTCGTTACGTTCTTTTAGTGTTAATCTTACGAAATTTGCATTTTCTGCCTTTTTTTGCCTCTACTAGTACGCATAGTAAATTTTGAAGTATTGTTATTTTTGGCTCATAAATTAACGTTACCGTACATTTTAAGCTGGAGTTTGTGCTTTAAAATTAGATATAACGTGTTTATTTTCTTGATATATATTTTGCAGTGAACATTCTTAATTATTTCATCTTCCTTCTAAATCTTAAGGGTTTTGTCGTGTTGATACAATTTAAAAACCTGTCATCACTCAAAAACTGCACATTGGCGTAGTGAAGAAATTCGGAGAGTGGGATGCCACCTATGATGTCATCTTTGCCACTTCACGATTGTTCGAAATTTCGAGGTTTGCCACTAATAGCCTTCGTATTTCTTCTAAGTGCGACGTTAATAAATAATCAATATCAGCCGCTATTGAGATGAGAAGCTTTAATTGTTGATTAAAAGGTAAGACATTTCCCCTGCTGTTATATGTAATATAATATTGTTAGATGTTATTTAGTCGCGCGCGCGCGTAAATTTGTACTCTATAGGATGTTGCTGAATTCGATTGACAAACTCAGTGGGGTGATAGTAGGCAGCATGGGGATGACAAATCAGCATAGAACCTGGGGTGGTAAACCACTTTTAGTCGGGGAAAATCGCGATTATTATAGCCTTTCGGGTAAAGGATGCACCAGAGGAAATGAGTGGCTAAACGAATGCGTGGATTTGGAACGTCGTAGTAGAGTTGAAGAAACCTGCCCGCGAATGCAAATTTCCCACTCTTCTGGGGAGGATAAAAGGGGCGAGGCGTTTATTGCAATCGTCTGTCATACATGAGGTACAAACCGAAAGATACCGCGGTATTTAATCCAACATTAAAAAAAAAAATGCAGTTTAACTTCAGCGCTTTACACAACGCTCACCTATGACAAATCGCTCACCGCTTTTATCCCCCCAGACGAGTGGGAAATTTGCATACGGGCAGGTTTCTTGAACTCTACCATGGGGCGTTCCAAATCCCCGCATTCGTTTAGCTACTCCTCTCGTTTGCTACATCCCTTACCTGAACGGTTATTATAATCACGATTTTTACTCACTAAAAGTGATTTGCGACCCAGGTTCGATGTTGATCACTCATCCCCATGTTGCTTACTACCACCCCTTTGAGTTAGTCTGTTAAATTCGGCAACACCCTGTACAGCAGATAAACTCTTTCAAAAAAATCCATCGTGTCGTAAATAATAACTAAAAATGTGTAATATGTTTCATTTTTAAAAAAAACAATTTCGTGATAAATTATTATTGAATGACTCACACTAACATGAACTTTCTCGCAAGTTTTTTATAATCTATTAAATATTATGCACATAATCTCTATTTGCTCAATGCCTTTACACAAAATTTAATGCTCCTATCTTTTTCAGATGAATATCTCAGTTATCACTTTCAAAATTACTATTAATAAATTGTTTCGGAAGACATGAAACACACAGATAAGAATAAATATTAACAAAGAAATTTTAAAAAAAAAGCTTGCTTTACTATATATATATATATATATATATATACGCATATGAACAGAAGTGACAAGAATATATTTTATGTTGAAGTTTTTGCCCCATTTCAAACAATACTGATTGATGCTTATTACCTTCTTGGAAAAATATGTACAATTTCACTGTAAAAATTAATTAGCATCTTGGTTCTCTTAGTACAAGTTATTTTTTGAAAGAGTCATAATTTCTTACGGTTTATTAACTCAAAATTAAATTTGCGTAACCAGAACCAACCTTTACTACAGGAACCCACCCGACACGGAGCGGGCAACATCATTCTGGGACACAAAAGCAGTATAGGCCCCTTTTCTCTTCATTAATGAGTCGAGATTCAGTCTAAACGCAATGGATGTGGGCAATTAGGAAGTTTGTGGTGTTATAGTGTGAGCCTGTGTGTGGTTTTTTTTTTTTTGCTCGAAGGGGTAACACAGAAAATTTCATCTTTGAGGGAGGCAATTTGACTGCTAGGAGGTACATGGGTGAGATTTTAGGGACCTGTATAAAACTTTGCAAATGGATCCATTTTATGGAGGATAGTACTCCCAAGGCTGGTGCACAAAAATCTTATCTTAGCTGGTGATTGAATACTTTAAGGCTGAGAATATTCAGAGGATGAAGTGGTCATCCTTATTTCCAGGCCTGAATCCTATACAGCAGTGGTCTTCAAACTGTGTTCTTTGAAACCCTGGGTTCCCCAAGTCACAAAAAGAATTGAAAAAAAAGTATATAAATGGGTATGCAAAATGGATTTTTGCTCTCTATGAAGTTTGCATAACCGCAAGTATCTAAGGCTCATCCCAGTCACTAAAAAACTGAAAATTTTATTTACACATGATAACTTTATTTCAATTCCTACACTATTAGCTCTCACTCTCTCTATATATTTATTTATTTATCTTGGTGGAATTTTCAATCGTTAATAAAATACATTTTAAAGCTCTCAATTGAGCTAAAATTTTATATACATGATTATTTTGGATGACAATACAATGGTTTAATATTATAATTATAAAATTAATTAATTAAAACTATTATTTAAAGAATTACAAATACAGCCACGGTGGTATCATTTCTGGCGACCTAGCGACCCTTTTGGCGACTTGTGTCAAAACTTGTGAAAAGGTTCTTTTCTCACATTTTAAAGCATTCAGTTAAACTGAAATTTTATATACACGATTGTTTTGGATGACAATACAATACTTTAATGATAATTAATAAAAATTAATTACCACTTAATGTTGTGATTCTGTCATATGCATATACATATATATATTAATTGTAGCTATTTAAGGAAAAGTAACTAAAGTAAAAATTTTCTTTGTTGATCTAAGTAGAAATTGACTTTTTTTTTGTATTACTTGCTTTTTTAATACTTTTTTAACTTTCCTTCTAATATAATAAAAGAATATAGAATGTATAGCTTTATATATACGACTAAAAGATTCTGTGAATGTTCTACCGATTACTACCCCGGGTTCTACAAAATAATTTCATATTCGTTAGTACAATGCTTTGTAAAACTAAATAGTTTTTTCTAATGGAAAATAAACCATTTTTCAATTGCGGAAAAATACCTATTATAAAGGAGAGGGAGAAAATCCATACATCTCTCCAACGTTTTCGACATGCAAATCTAAATTTCAGCCAGAACAGCCCCTGAATTTTAGGTTACAAATTCATGCAAAATACTTAGGATTCCTTACACAGCTATAAGCATGATAATGGCTCTCAGAGCAATTCATTTAAGTGAAAAATATTTTTCATGTGAGTGGTAACAAAAACAAAATATAAAAACAAATTAAACATCTTAAAACACTTTATAGTTCTAAGGGTTACACGGATTGAGAAAGTTTGAAGACCGTAGCTATATAGCAGTGATCTTCAAATTGTGTTCCACAAATTCCTAGTGTTCCACGAGGTATATCCAGGGATTCCACGAATAACAATATAAAATGGAAAAAAAATTTTAATGTTTATGAAAAATGAATTAACATTCTCAGAAGTTTGCATAACCACAAGTATCTAAAGCTCATCTCAGTCATTATATAAAACCGAAAATACTTTTTATACATAATTATTTTGCATACTTTTTAAATTTTTACTTTAATATAATAAAATAAAAAAAAATATTAAAACATTCCTACAGCATTCCGGGAACTAGGAGTGGGATTCATTTCCCCACACACACATGACCTCATAAACAACGACTTTATAGAGATCTGCAATACTGCAATGAGTTATCACCGCATACTGTACCGTCCTCGAAGTACTATCATGCTAAATTATTTTTAGCTACTATGATTTCATCAGTATAAGTCAAGATGTTAAGTGAATTTCATTGTTTTTTTTTAGAATAAAATTTTCACGCACACTAATATATTTAAATATTGTCGTGCCAAATTTTACTTGAAATGAATAAGTGGCTTTTAAAAAATCAGTGAAAATATTTTAGTTCCTTAACTGCTGTACACCAGCGCATATTTTTAAAAATACACTACATTGAATAAATAAGATTTAAAAAATCCTGTTACCTTTCGCTGGCTCTTTACAGGAATGATTATTTTTAATTCTATCTATGAAAACCGAGTAAAATAATCGATATGTGCAGGAATTTAATAATTAAAAGAAGTTTCATTTTTTGCTTTAATTCAATTGTGCTGGTGCATGCTCTCGTTGATCGGACTTTTTTCTTTCTTGGGACGTACCGATACATGTGTAACATATCTTGCAGATCCATGATCGATTTCTTCGTCATTTTTGGATTTTTTTCCTTCTTTTCTCTCACTCTCAACAATCTCCTTTACAGTTATTTTTATTTCTTTTCCCTCTCCTTGAAAAATTGTACATCGATAACTTCATGAAGAATATTTATCTGTTTTAAGAAATCACGTTGTTGAATAGATTTGTTGTTCGGTGCTTTCTTTCTGTCCTTCTTAAAAACAGTTTTGGACTTCTTTTTTTTTTTTTGCTCAAACAAGAAATCAACCACAGAAAACTAGTTATAGTAGTAAAAATAAACTATTCCAAATGCAAAGTATATTCTTCAAATTAAAAAGTACAGAGGAACAAGATGAGAATATAAGTGTTTCAGTGTTTTATTTATGTGACATTATTAAGAAACACAAAAGGACTATTGGCAACGAACATTGTACTTTTGGGTCTCGGTCAAGGGATGAGGACGAAATCATAGCAGGCACCCCCTTCAAACTACCACACCACGCCAATGGAAAGAATTTGAACCTCGATAGCTTTAACATTAGACAGCCTTTTTACACATCAGGTTTTTAAAGGCACTTGGGCTTGAACATAACACGTAGGTCACTAGTTCGTGACTATAACCACTTGGCTACCGAGGCCTCATATTGCAGTTTTTTTCATGCAATATTTTTTTTTTGGATCACTACATTTTAAATTAAGGGATATACATAAACAAAAAATACTCAACTTTGGGAAATTTAATCCGTTAGAGCTAATTAATTAATTAAAGATATTCCACTGTAAAATTAATTACACACACTGTTCACTTAAATTCAAGAGTCAAATCGTTTTCTAAAGTCCTCATTAACATACAAAAAAAAAAAACAAGACGCTTAAATTTTGATATTAACTATTTTTTCGGGACAAAAATGATAATCTTTGCAATCTGCTGAAAACACCATCAGCTGAAAACGCAATTTCTGCTATAAAACTATTCGCCTTCCCCGCTAAAATACTCATCATAGTACCCGTGCTGCCATATATCTTGGAAGAGTGGATTTCAAAGAATATTCCTGCTAAGTATTGTCAGAATATTCGTACAGTTGGTTATTCTATGTTATTTTAAAGTGAGTGGTACTTATAAGTACCGTCGATAGATAAAGGGATATAATATAAATAATAATGTTTCTAATAATGATTGCATAGTTGTGTTAATAGAGTCACTTCACGTAGCATTTTGCCTATCTCCGTATTGTTAAAAATGATCAAATTTATGGAAAATTTTTAAAAAATTGGCAGGATTTACAGTCATGATTTTTTTTTGTATATTTATTGTATTGTTTTTATTATTTTAATGAGAGCATTTTTCAAAATTTTGATTAGTTTTTTTTTAAAAAAAAAATTTATATGTGTGGAGTAACACGTCAAAATTTTTAAGACGATAAAAAGTCTTGTACATTTTAATCCATAGATATTTTTCGAATAATTTTTTTAACAAAATCTCCCATTAAAATATTTATTTGCATAGTGTCCACACATGTGCAATTTTTCAAAGCTATAAAATAAGTAGTTTTTTTCAAAAATGCTCCTTTTGTGTTGAAATTTACGCTTTTGAGAAATAGTGATTTAAAGTAAAAACTTACTATTAACTAATGCATACCACAACAATAACTTGGATTGCTGGTGTCATCTGCAAGATCATTTTCTTGTCTACATTTTAATTGTCTTTTTAATTCTAACTTCTTTGGTTCATTGTTAAACTGCCTATTCTGCTATCCTAATACACGCGTGATCACTGCTTGCAACGCTCGACATTTGTAAAATCCAGGGGTTGAATGTTTAATACATCGAAAACTGTTAATTTGGTATTGAATCTTTGATTATATATAAAGATATAGCTTCTTATACTCCAGTTTTTAAAGTTCTCAGTAGCACAAATACAGTTGTTGGAATTATAGGCAAAATAATTCCACGCTGTACTATATACGCTTTCATTGAAATTTTGAATTTTATCATGCAAGCATCTAGATAAAAGTTCGATACTAGAGAGACCTCTAAATACTTTTTTATGCAATTCCTAATTGCAATAGTTTCGTTATGTTTATGCTTATACGCGTGTCACATTTCAGTATGAACATATTATATCTACATCATGAGTCACCTCCCATGGGGCATAAACCGTGTCGTAGATTCAAATCTGTAGAGAATTTATCTCAAAATGTAGCCCAAATACCTTGCCTTATAGCTGACAAGTCTTCCGAGTTGTTTTGAATAGCTCAAACATAGTATCTTTGCAATTTGTCTACTTCTACATCTGTCAATCTATTACGCCATCCTAGAGAATTTGTCCTCGAGCTCTTTGCCTTTTAATTTTAATTTTAATGCCCTAAGTCGTGTCCCCATCCTTTTCTCAACATGACCAACTCATTCTAATTTTTCAATGTTGACATCTTTCAAAGTTTAAGATTCTAAAACTACTTTGTATGCTTTAGCATCCCCATAGAGTCCAAGTATTGTGTATATTGTAAATTGTGTAATATGCCTTTGAGCGATGGAAGTTACAAAGTGCACCTTTAACTTCCATTCACCTTTTATTTCTAACGTTATTTGTCGAACACTCATCGCTATGTACATTGACATTAAAATTACATGACCATATCCTCGATAGTTATTTCATCATCAACAACTTTCCCAGTGTCCATATTAACAGCCGTAACAACACCATTTAGAGAAATATGGCCCCTTTTCTTGCCAAGTACTATCGATAGCCCCCGTACATTTGGGCCTCCATTATTAAATGATGTTGTTTCGGCAGCAGCTAATGCCATAGACACTTTGGCTACTTTATCTGTCACGTTATTTATTGCGTGCATGAACTCGTAAAACCACTTTGGTGGAGATGATAAATTCATAACTCCGCAAAATGTTTTCACAGCTACTTCTTTTTAAATAGACCTCATAGCATGTGAAAGCCTAGTGTTCACTTCATATAATTTTGTTTCTTTTTTGATCAACTACTGTTTTAGTAATCCTGCTATTAAGAAATGTTTGAATAAGACCACAAAAGTCACAACATATTAATAACTTTGTTGCCAAACCCTGGATTTGATGACCAAAATTTATGTGAAACCTTGTTTTTTGCATTTGATTTATATAATTTAGCATGTTTGAAAGCACAATAAAACAGTGGAATGGCAATAATTTCACAAAAACATTCAAATGAATCTAAAAAAGAAACATACTCTTTATTAAACTTACCTAACTTTGATTTTAAAGCTTAATTATTCATGACTAAATTCTCTGACTGTTATGCAACATTTAATTCCAAGAAAGTTTGGGTTTTTGTACCTTGTTTTCCAAACTTTCGTTTTTTAAACGTTTTATTGTTTTAAGGAGGCATATTTATAAAATGTTTTAATGGAAAAAAAGGATTCAACAAGTGCAGCAATTTGTTATATTTAACGAGGTAAAAAACATCATGTAAGTTACCAGATAGTAAGCCAACAGCAACGACTATTCACTTCACTTCTTTCCCGAATATGTTGCGAATCAAAATAAATTCTTTTAATCAATTTAAAGTATTTGATAAGGCTGAAAAGTATCACGTATCTTTTGTTTTGGTTTGAAAGGGGCGTGGCAATCAAATGTTTTGGGGTTTGACAAATGTAAACAACTTTTTTTTAAAAAAAAATATTAAAAATACTTCTAATTCAGCTAAAACAAAATTTTAAATTGCATTAGAAAGAAAAAGAGTGGTATTTTATTTTTCAATCAAAATTGAAGAATCAATTTTTTCGCCAATTTTCGTGAAGTGACCCTCTTAAATTCATTTTATGTAAAACAGCTTAATACAATAATGCATACAATAACATAATGATTGTTATTTAGAATATTTCTTTTTGAAAGATTTTTGGGCACATTTCCTTTTAAACATGTAATATATTTTTCAGTGACTGACAGCACTCTCCAGATATTTCTCATATTTGTGTTTGAATATTCAGATGTATATTTATTTGTGTTTGTATATTAAAACAAAAATAAGTATGCATCTGTTTATTAAAACACAAATAAGTACATATCTGAATATTGAAATAGATATACTATATTGCACCTAATTAAATTGCAACAAATGAATTTTGTGAAATTTAAAGTTTTATCTATTACTTCAGGATACTTTATTGGAAATAAATATAATAATTAAAGGACGATTTTGTGTAACAATAAAAATTACAATAACATTTGCTTACATTACAATAAAAAGTAACATTTGCTTAATAGCAAAAAATAAGAAATTAAATCGAAAAAAGACTTCATCTTGGTCCTTAGCTAACATATATTTTCAGTTTCCAAATACTGACTATAGTTGGTACTTAAGAACACTTTGAAGACTTCTGTTACAACGGATTGCCTTTGGTTAGCTTCTAAGCTACTATAGCTTGCTCTTCAAGCTACCTATTCAAATAAGTAATGTTGCTGGATCATCTAAGTCAATGTTAAATAGTTTTTAAAAGTATTCTCTCATTGCCATTTTTTCTTTTTTTTTCAATTTTTTTTGTAAGTTTTGCTTAAATAAAGAAAATATATTTTTTTCCTCCTCATTTTATATAAAGAGTGCATGATTTTCTCAACGTCACATGCAAAATTCCTATATATCCTAAGTTTATATGAAAAAATTTTCCTTTTTATAAACCTCTTTTAGTTTGTTTGCCAAGAAGAGAGTGGATTGTGTGTATGGTTGTTTTTTACTGAATTTAAATATTTTGTTAATCATTTTTGAGCAAGGTATACTTCATCAAATATGTGCCAAATTAATTTCGTAAAAAAATAACAATATCAATTAAAATTATTAAATTATTTAAAAATAATGAAGCAACAAGTACATTTCCCTAAAATAAAATAAGAGTCCAATGCATCTACTAAAGAAAAGAATTTGATATTACAGAAACTTTAAATATAGCCTATAACTGAGGGTTCATACTAAGAATTTTATTTCATTGAATAATCGGCAGAGATTTCATTTTATCGTTTTATAAATATTACCAAAAAATACGAGAACGATTAAAAGTATTTTAGTATATATATGTAAGACTTTGGCTTGACTTAAGGCATTTTTAGCTTGTAATATGACATTTTGTTGAGTGGAATCAATTAATTTGTTGTAGTAGTTGAGGTACTTTTAAATCTACATTTATTTAGTTACGTAAAAAAACACTCACAAACATAAAACACAAAACAAGACATTTTCACGCGTGGTTTACATGACGTTCACAAAAGCCCCATTTATTTACTCCTCAGATCTCGTCTATTTATAGTCAGGTTCAACCAAAAGCTTTTAAAATCGTATGATTTCCAGTAAAGGCTTTTCTAATTGATTCGCATTCACGTGTGATGCAATATTGCATCATCCTGATTTAAAAATGCTGATGTTTCAGTTCTTGAGAGATAAGGTTATGGCTATTTCCAGTTTGGTAGGTACACAAGAAATTAATTATCGCGTGAAATCTGGAAAGGTTGGAGACCATTATGAATTAAAATCCTTCGAGACAAAATTTAAGTGAATTATTACATACATTTTTAACCATTTAACGTTGGTGAAAGACCAGCTGTTTAAATTTAATCAGATGGAAAATAGTTTAACAGACTGTCAAATCAACTAGTAATTTATAATTTTTAATAGATAGGGAAACATTGATTTAACTAAATTAATGTAGTCTCAAAATATGTGTGCTGTTACTCTATCTTACGTAATTCGAAAACTCGCGGATCAGGTTCAGTTGTCCGAGATCAAAAACATAGTTAAATTACAGGTATGCTTACACTAAAATGGATGGCTCACATCTACTCAAACCATCAATCACTTCAAGCTAATGTATCTATCATTAGAAAATGTCTGTGTGTGAAGGAATTAGATTGATTGATCAAAGCCTGCCCGGAAAAATGCGAATTAATTGAAGTTTCTAGTAGAAACACGTGTGCAAACTCAGTTGACCTGATGCAATTAGTCTGAAAGCATGTACACACTGAGTACTTCCGAAGTTCCGTGATTTACTAAGGAGTAGAATTTCTAGGACCTGATCAGAGAAGTATTTTAAAGTGTAATGAAATATTTACTAAGTGATTTCATCTAACTTTCTGTAAAAGCTTACGTAATTTCTTACACAAGGAAGTAAAAAACATTTAGCATTCCGTTTTACAAATTCCCGCTTAAATTTCGTGATTGGCGTTTTAACTTGAAAAGAAGAGAAATTATGAATCAATTTATAAAAGTTCCTTTCATATATAATTTATTGAGAAAAGATTCAAAACCTGATATCTTGATAAATAATTTTTTACCCATTCTTTGGCTAAATTTTATTTAAGTGTGAATCAAATATTATTTAATTAATCAATAGGTAATTAATTAATAATTAATGAATAAATCATTATACCCAAAATTTAGAAATCCTTACTTATAACAAGATAACATAGACTTACAAAATTCTTTTTTCATTTAAAAGAGTTATTTTTGTCGATATTTAATTAAATTATTAAATATCTGATATAACCAATTTAGATGTTACTAATTTAGAGAACAGTTATCTTGGAAGAAGTTTCAGAAGTATATCTGCGAAATTAATTTTATGCATTTCTTTTAGATTAATCTAGCAAAAGCGATGATCTGATAACTTTAAAAAAATACATACTGCATCCATAGCTGTAAAGAAAATAAACTTTATCTTTCTTTAGAAAAAAATACAAATGTTTTTACAAGATGAAAAATCTGTTCCATATTTATATTTAAAAAAGTAAATTTTTTTTAAAAATATTTAACACGTTCGGTGGTAAAGAAACACGTGCCGCTTTACTTGATGGGACACATTGCGATATCCCAACCGATTTTTGAAGAGTTGAAGTGCAAAGCGGAGTACGCCGCACATTTTTGTACGCTAACTGTTATTCAAGGTGTCCCAAGATATATAACACAAAACAATATGTTAGCGTACAATAAGCTAAGTTTTACAAGTGTTCGTGAACGTGTTGCATTAACGATTTTAAATGAAAAAAAAACGAGAAAAAACTTTACAGTAATCAACTTAAAGATTCATTTCTGATAATGAAGAAGCCATGAATGCAATTGAATCAGTTGATGTTGGAATGGCAGTTAAATGGCACTCGTTCCACGTTTGGTACACCAAACAATTGAAATGAATTACACAAAATTCAAATTAAAAAGCTTTTTCTAACTATTTTTTGTTAATTAATTTTTTTGTTAATTTGTATCAACATGCCAGTCTGATACAAAAAATCTTACAAGTGACATAAAGCAAAAATACTGCTGAAAAATCATAAAAAAAGTGTGCTATCGGTATAATTATCAGTAAATTCTGACTACTTTCTTTTTTAGTTTCATGTTGAATTAAAACCTTATTATAAATCTACATTTTGTTTATCATTTGTTAGAAATAAAAATATATAATAGAGTTATTTATTAATTATAAGAACCATGAAACCAAACATGTGGTAAAAAAACAAAATAGACACCAAATATTATTCTATATTGTGTTTGCACAGTCCTTGTTTCACCAATGTTCAAATTGACAACACCTTAGTAAAGCAGCAGTCATCCAATGGTCCTTATAGCTGATAAATACCATTATATAGGTAGTATAAATAAAAACAATGTTCTAGAACTCAAAAAAATTTGCAGTTCAGTTTACTTTACTTTGGCACTTTGATAGAATCCTAGATGCCATCACTGAATTAATGGATACTAAGAATACTTTCACACACAGCTACTGTAGAGGTTTATGAGAGTATTTTCTTTTTAAAATATATCAATTGCTTTTTAAATACCCTCTTAGAAAGTGTCGCTGAAATTCATTGCTATTTCTTTATCATTTTACAAGACAAGAGTTTTCTTGAATAAAAATTTCCGCCCTTTCAGCTTTAAGAAGACCGTGTGGTTGTAAGTAACAATATAATCCCTTTTAACCCTTTTATATCAACTTGTTAAATCACTGTCACAAAATGTAAGAGACAATCTTGAATCAATATATACAGAGTAAAGACAATTTCATTGGTATTGCCTTCATGTAACTTCAAATAATTACTAATTGTTTGTTGAATACTTAAAAAAATCTAGTCTTGTTATTTTCTTCTTAATTCGCTTTGCTTCATAAAGTAGCTATAGCATTCGTGATCTCAACCTCCATTCACTAAGTTACCTATCGATGATCACTGTAGTTTCTATTTTCATTGCTCGTTGGATCGTTGATAAGGACACAGAGGCTTTAAGCACCAATAGGACGAAATCTTTGTTGCCGCGATCTGTTTTCCCTCTCTTCGTCTTTTGTCATTTCTACTTTTTAAACGCTTTTGTAACACCATTCCATGTCCATTCCTGCCTACATCATTGAATGGCCGCTTCTTGACGACCCAAATATCAAGCGATCGTATAATTTCACTTTAGTCAGTGTACATCGTCTCTCAAATTGCGACATTTGCTCATAATGCCCACGAATTTGTCTCTAAGTCGTTCGTACAGAAGACGTGAGTCGATGGAATCTCATTCACATGGAAGTTATGTTTTGGCATTAGAATACAATTTGTTTTATACATCATCTAATCTGAAATTTAACGCAAATTACCTCTCACCGTAGCACACTTTCAGAGGCATTTGTAACGGTGCCGATAGTAGAGAACATCCCCCAAACTACCCTTCATCATTGCACCCTAACTGGTACGTTTCCATCGATGCAAAAGGCGTTCGACCTGGAATCTCACGGATTAGGATAGAAAAATTTTTCAGTGATGACACTCGCTTCGAATTGAGCCCTGATGATCAGTGAAGAGACATCCAGAAGAACAGTGAAATTCTCGCCTGACTGCAGTCCACCATACAATTCATGGAGCAGGACTTATAAGGTTTCATTTAATTCGGTAGTGACTCCCATTTGGTTATGTTCCGTCCCATCCTTATACAGTAGAGGCACGTCAACAAGATTTTACTCCCCGTAATTTTATTATTTCTTTTCATGGTCTCAAGAACTTGTATTTCAACCGGATAATACCTGTACGTACACAATAGGTCTTTCTACTACTTGTCTTCAAAATTTTCCAACACTTCACTGCACAGCGCGATCACCGGATCTCTCCCCAATAGAGCATGTTTGGACAGTGTTGAGAGAGTGTCCCCTACCATCCCTAGATTGTGTTTAACTTACTTGCCGATTGGAACGTGCATGTCTTGTATTCACACAAGAGGACTTCCGTCAACTCCTTGAGTCAATGTTCACTCGGCTTACAGCCTGCATTGGACATCGGAGGGCTGCAGCCTTTTATAAAGTTAACATTCAATAGTTAACTTCGCATCTCAGCAAAGGTATAAATTGTACCATAAAAATCAATAAATGTAGTCTAAGTAGAATAATGGCAGTTTTATTCAATTTACATATTTATTATGCTAATTTCATATGTATAGCTGAAAGCCCATTTAATTTTAGAATCAGTTTATGAAGCCAAAAATACAACTACACATGGATCCCTATCACATATTTCTACTGTAAACTTCACATATTTCTACATATATCTATCCTATACCCTATCACATATTTCTACAGATTTGTTGAAATCAAGAGTTAACTTGCTTGTTGAAATTCTTATCACAGCCTGCAAGTTAATGTCAGCCAACATTTATCTATATTTACTCTTGTTGATCTATATGCAAGAAACACTTTGGTTACAAATATATGCTGATCCAAATATAGAGTACATTTTCAGTCTATTCGATTTTCTGGATGTCTGTGCGTGTCGCATGTGGCCCGTGGGCCACTATTTTCCCATTTCTGTTCTATACCATAAGAATGAAGCACTTAAAACATAGAAAGCGATAGATGTATACTGAGACTCAAAATTCAGAATATTGTTCCAATTTATGCATGATTTTTAAGATCTTCAAAAAAACTTTTTTTTATTAATAAACCATTAAATTCTTATATTTAATTATTTTATTGATAGAAAGCCATACTCTTTTCGTTGAAGAAAGGAATTGACTTGTGCAAAACAAGTTGGAGAATAAGGTGTGTGTGTAGTAAATTTTACTAGCAACCAATAATCTAAATTGAGTCAAAGCTCTGCATGCATACTATTTGCATTTACAAACTGAAAACAATAAATCATATTACATTTTACCAAGATGCGTAAGATATTCCGAACTCAATAATTTTCAATTATCAATAAATATCTTCTACGATTCAAAACCATTTTATCAGGAACTCTTTTGGAAATATTCAATTCATCCTACTTCCTTCTATCAGTTACATCTTCTTCCGCATGAAATTCGTTTGAGTACTCAATTCTTCTTTTGGGCAAAAAGATCAAACAAAAATAAAGAAGTTTCATGGAATGCTGACGACAAGAAAGAACTCTATCTTCTTCGAACCATGATAAGAAGTTTCCTTGATTTTGGAGTCATTGAAACAGAACCTATATTATTTCTCCATTTCACGATCTGAGCATAGTTCCTCTATTAAAGTAACCTCTACGAATGTGGATCGGAAGCCAGACAGAAAATGAAGCAAAAAATACAATTTGGTGTGAGACTTCATTGTACTTCGGCGCTATTGTATTATAAGCTCTTTTACCATACGTACTGATAACATAAGTGAGCGGAAGAAGTGAAAAGGAACATAAAATGACGCGTTACTTTCCTGAAGATTTCGAACGTGTCCTTTTCTCGAGAAAGTGTTTTCTAAAAAAAGTTAACTTTCTAACTTTCATTCTTTGAGAAATACAGTACGAATGAGAAGCATTACTAAAAGCAAAAAATTTAATACAAAAAATGAATATGATTCAATTCAATTTCATGTCCTATCCTATTATTTACTAAATTTAGAACCAAAATTCTAATGCTTTATTTTCATTTTATTTTTTGTTTAACATAAAAGGTCCTCTGCAATTTTTATTATGTCATTTACTCCAATTTTATTCAATTATACCAGTTCAGTTTTTTTTTTTTTTTTTCATTTAGTCCACGAGCATTTCTTCGTGTTATTTTGCACAAAAAGAGGAAATAAAAGAATAAATGAATTGCAAAGTTTTAGTTTTAAAGAATTTCTTACGGAAAGCCAGCCGAAAGAAGAAATAAGTAAACCAAAATCAACAAGTTTGTGCTTTCAGCAGGAAGTATCGCACTTCATTTTATATAATTGGCTCTGAATTTAATTTAAGATACTTCAAGTTTTGAGATGTAAACTAAGACCTTAATTAAGTTGTAATTGTGCATCTCTAACACCGTATCATTTCTCACTAATTGCTTCTCGAATACCGTATCATTTCTCACTTATTATTACTCTTTTTTGATTTTCGACACTAACGCTATTGACATTCAGTTCCAAGAAAATTATACTTAACATTAGAAGCGTAAAGTAAATAACTTTTCAGTTAAACAGTCATTTATTTACATCTTATAATATTACTCTATACTAAAAAAATATCTACTCAAATCATTTTGTATAAGAAAAATGCTTAATCACAGAAAGAAATGTGAAATAAATCCACTGACATAAGTATTAAGGCACCTTCATTGTACAGTTATTACTACTAAGTAAATAACGTATATTTAATTCGAGTATATATTTAAATACAAAGTGTGACATAAAAAACGAGACTAAGAATGTAGCTTGAAAAAAGAGTGGAGTTGGCAAGCACTATTTTAGTGACGTCATCCCACGTACCGCTTATATCTATGTGTCCAGTTTCGCCTTATCAGATTACGCCAGTTAGGAGTACTGTGCCATAGAGTGAACTCTTGCTACTGCATTCTGCTGGGAAAATGTCGCATCAACATTAAGTTTCTTGTGAAACTTAACCCATTCAGGACCATGATCTCATATATGTAAACACGCGCTTCTCCCTTCCACGGCCCATGGTATCATATATGTGATTAAGCTTTCCCTCTTCGTAGGCCCATGATCACACCCGTGTGATCAGAGTTAGGAACGTTTGTATATTAATTTTTGCTAGACGGGGGTTAAAAACCGCTTTTCTTCGAATAATGTTCCATAAAACTTTGAACTTCAATATGTGCTTTCAGCTCCGTGTTTTTTTTTTAATTAGATCCGAAATATTTATGAATATAAACAACTGCCATGTTTATTTTTCGAGAGAATCGGACATTTAGAAGTTCGTGATCTATTGTTCTATGGATTTCTGTTTATATTTTGAATAAGTTGGTTTAGTTTTCTAATATTTTTTCTATATTCGTATTTAAATGTATGGGATTTTTGGCAATTTTTTTTTAAAGTGTATGTAATTTTTTTTATTAAAATGAAAACATTTTCTTTAAAATTCGCAATTGTTTTTTAAATATAGCAAAATGTTTTGTACTCCATGTTCAAATATTATCAATGATGGTAAATTGTAAGTTTTAGCCCATTTGGTTGCATTTAAAACTTTATATGAATTTTTAAAGGAAATTATATATATATATATATATGTGTGTGTGTGTGTGTGTGTGTAAGGATAATTATAAATTAGATTAAAAATTAAGTTCTCTATCTAACACTTAATTCATCTTTTTCTCATTTCATTTTCAAGCATCAAACTAATCCCCATTTATTTCTTCCGAACATTTGGCTAGCCAATAAACATGTCTAATTCCAGATCGTTATATTTAATAGCCCTATATGTCAGCATTAACTTGCAAGAGCACTCATGAACGCCGCGATCGGTGTTTTAAGTGTTTAACCCACTTAAGATTTTCGGTGGCGTTTTTTTCTTTCTGCATCTTGCGTCAGAAGAGATGTACTCATTCTAGAATAAAGACCTTTTTTAAAACTAAGTCTGTTTCTGACTCCAAAAATCATGTCATATATATATATATAGGCTTAGCAGGGATATTCGACCCGTCCCGTGCGTGAGTATCCTCTCCGAACGTACGGGCCCGGGGAAGCGTTTTTTTCTCCTTTCGCTGGTCCTGAAGGGGTTAAGAAATCAGCGACAAAAATATTTCAAATACTAACCACGACCACGGCTTATGAAGATGAAACTTTGTCGTGCGCATGTCTTTGAATAGCATTAGTGTTTTTCAGGGGGAAGGGATAGTGCGGAAGACGACGAACGGGCTGGGCGATAAAGGTAAGCCATTGTAGACCAAAACACTGCCAAAAATCGTAATATGAGTGAGTCCCCCCTTCGCACATCAGAGGTCAGACTGTTAATCAACACTACTACATTGAAGTACTAAAAAGACTTCATGAAAAAATTACGAAGAAAATAGGCCAGAATTGGGGAGTGATGGGTGGTTGTTGCACCAAGACAATGCACCCATTCACACGGCCTATATGTTAAGTAGTTTCTGACCAGTAAAACATTACTGTGATGGGGAATCCTCCTTGTTCACCTTATTTGTCTCCATGCGACTTGCTTTTATTTCCTATTATTAAATCTTGCTTAAAGGTAACCCATTTTGTCTCAGTTGAAGAAGTTCGAGCAAAAACGGAGAATGTCCTTAAGGACCTTAAAAAAATCTTGTTCTAGAACTGTTACCAGAAACGCGGTAGCACCAAGTGCAAAATTATGTGAATGCTGAAGGGAGCTAAATTGAAGGTGAAAATGTCATGGAGAACTTATTCTGTACGTTCAATGATTTATTAAACCAGCCTCATTTTTGTGTGTGTGTCGTATTTTTGGTATTTCATTGCAAATTCATTGGCTGAAATTCCACTTTTCCAGTATTTTGACATAGACTCGACTAGTTTTTAAAGGAATGCTCAGTTTTGTTCCACTCAAAAAAAATAAAATGTTGCTGAAAATTATTCCTTTGTTTAATTTTGCAATTAATCTTACGTGTATTTAATGTGATTTAAATCTGCAAGCATTACGAAAATTTTTATGACTTTACAGAAATAATAGAACAAAAATAAATGAAACTATATAAAGTAGCATTTAAAGATCATTATCCTGATGAAACATAAATGCAATTTACAACTTCAATATTCTGGCAGATATTTTCCAAGTTTACATTTACCCCTTAAGGTATCCGACTACGTTCGGAACCATGATTTTAAAAACGCGCATAAATGTATAATTTTCATGATATTTAGTGTCACTTAGATTAGAATACATGTATAAAATTGTTTTAAGGACATTACGACAAAAAAAATTATTTAAATACAATATTTTGGCAAAAAATTCACTTCGAATAACCTTTTTTCCAAATGTTCTCCTTTTGTAAAAAATGCTTCTATTGTATTAATATTTTGCCTGTATATAGCTCAGACCTATGTACAGAGGCTCAACTAGGAATTTTGAAAAATTCAAATTAGTTTCAGAGTTACAACCATTTGAAATAATTATCGGCGTATTTTCTTAAAATTTCTCCCCTCTGTTTTCGTAAAACACGGATAAACCAACTTCCGAGTTATGCACTTCAAAAATTCTAGTAGAACCTCTGTACAGAGGTCTGAGCTGAATACAGGCGAAATATTAATACAATAGAAGCATTTTTTACAAAAGGAGAACATTTGGAAAAAAGGTTAATCTAAGTAAATTTTTTGCCAAAATATTGTATTTAAATAATTGTTTTTGTCATAAAGTCCTTAAAACAATTTTATACATGTATTCTAATCTAAGTGACACTAAATATCATAAATATTATCCATTTACACGCTTTTGCAAAATCACGGTTCCGAACGTAGTCGGATACCTTAAAACGGTACCACTCACTTTAAAAAAGAGGCTTTTTTTATACTTAAGAAAACACGTTTTAAAATCTTGTTTTGTCCAATAAATACAAAATCAACCAAATTTTTTCTTAAACTTTGTATTTTGATCCACATTGCAGATAAGAGTCAAATATTACAATCTTGCACGGATATCGAATCTTCTTTTCTTTTTTTTTTTTCGAATAACTGTTTGTAAAAAACATATTTTTAGCAGTAAGATATTAATTTATGCTTTATGAACCGAAATAATAACAGTAGTAATAATTATTTTAAAAAATTATTCAAAATATTCTTTTGTGACGTATTTGAACACAAGTTGCAGCACAGAACCAAAAGACTAGGAACAGGGTTTCCAAGAGCTACTCCCAAGCAAACTGCAAAGCACAATAGGGGAACGACAACTACACAACTCGCAAATGAGGACTCTGTCATGGCTGGTACCACAATTTCAAGGTTTACTGTTTACCTAAGGCTTAATAAGGCAGGATGTTGTGTCTGGAGACAAACTCCATCCACATTCCATTCACTCCAAGTCACAGAAGAACCTGTCTGACATGCTACAAAGAACATTATTCTTAGACATAGGAGCAGTGAATCTTTATTATCTTTAGAAAGAAGTCGTGTTTCAGTCTAAATACTGATTTTCAGCGTGTTAGCAACGTTAATGAGAGGACTGGCTTTTCAACATTATGGAAACAGTGGAGTTATGGTGTGGACTTGTGTGAGATGTTGAACAAGCACACAAAGCTACACGTTTATCACGGGAAAGGTTTTTTGATTGCTCTGCGGTTGCGAATGAGATCTTACAGCCCTGTATGAGGTTTCTTAAAGAGAAAGTTGATACATAGAGAATTTTTATGAACAATATAAAATCTACACTAGACTCGGTTGATCGATTACTTCCCAGAGGCTAAGAATATTCAAAGGTTGAAGTGGTGACGTCATAATTTTCAATTCTCACTTTATGCAATTCTGCTATATTTTTTGTCCTTATGCAATCAAGTTTTCCTGCTAACATCAGTTGTTAACATTTTTCTTTCTTTCTCATCTGCTGCTGCTGCTGATTCACCGTCTGCTGCTTTTTGTTGGAAAAGAGTTCATTCTGCAGAGACAAAGAAAATGGTTTGAGAAAGGAAGAACGTGGAATGGGATATATTTGTTTTGTCTTGTAAAAATGTGCACATCATTTGTAATACTGTTGTATTTATAAAATTTTCATTTAATTCATCAACTCGAAATTCGTCGCAACGCCATAGTAGTCATCTACATCTCCAGGTAAGAATCTTATAGAGCATGTCTGGGATGCCATCTTCAGAGCAAATGCCGTTCTCCAGTCCTTTCCCAGAAGGCTCTAGGAGCTAAGAAATGCCTTCGCTGAGGAGTGGGGCTTATGGTCCCATGATCTCGTAAACAACCTCGTAAGATG
>BMAV01014408.1:0-39052 GCA_019973955.1 Trichonephila inaurata madagascariensis | reverse complement strand
CGATTTAAAATAAAAAGTTTAGGGTGTAACTCTCACTTTAATTAAAGTTGTTAATTGAAATAAGTAATATAAGTTATTTTTAATAAAAGTTGTATTAACTTTTTATTTATTTTTGATTCACACCTCACTTACGGCCCCGGGACATAGTCATCCGGATGGTTGTTACAATCTTGTGTTTTCTTCCTAAAAATAGTTCTTTTGTGTCTTTTCCCCTGATCATGTTAGTAAATCTACCTTTAAAAAGGTATAATTCAGTTTTTCTGAGAATAACTGGGTATTTCATGAAACAATAGCAAGTCGGTTAAAATATAATAGATGAAAATTTTTTTTCCCATTCTATAAAAATAACTAAAATAACCTTTAAAAAGGTAAAAAATAAACAATTAAAAAGTTATTTTTAAAAAAATTTTGATCATAAACAGCTAAAATCTTAAAATCATTTATTCACAGGGATGATTAATTGATAAATAATAAGGAAAAGCAGATGATATAATTTATTTTGGTTCATTTGCTAACATTAGTTAAACAAAAAGGGGAAAAGAAAAAAAAATATGTTGCAGAAATAGTCAATTTATATTTTTATCTAAAAAATAAATATTAAGGGGAAAAAACTGTTCTTCAAAAAAAAAATTGTGAAAATTTTCAAAAAAAAAATGTAATGAATATTAATTTAAATTTTATGAATCCCTTTATTTTACTTTTCTTATTTTTCACAAGGATTCTGTGATGCTTTGAATCGCATTGTATATTACTTTTGAAACAAGCACACTGTTTACTGTTACACATTTTTTACACGTGTTCTTTTTAAATCCTTGCCCAGTGCAGCAACTTTGAGATTTTGCAACAGACAGGTTTTTGTGTAATATTGGGAACATTCATTGGAAATTAATTCTCCTCCAAATGAACGGATCTGGGTACAATTATTTTATTTGGCCATATCTTGTTCTTAATCGGAAAAAATCCTTCATAAAAGCAGCTATAAACGGTTCCAAACTGACTAAAAGCAGCTAGAATTGGTTGAAAAAACTTTCGACTATTTTACAACTATTGGTAATCGTTTTTTTTGACCTTGAATTCTAAATTTAAAATTATGCTTTAACTTAACTTTATTTCATGAAATTTCCCCCTTATTCTTAAAAAAATGGATTTTCCCCAAAAGCGGTAACCCCAAATTTAAAGTTCATAATTTTTTCATAAAACGTCAATGTAGTTTAATTATTGTTATTCTCAAAAACCATCAACAAAAAAAAAAAAGAACAATCCCCCGAGATTTTAAGCGAAACTATTCTTAACAAAAAAAAAAACGCTTTGGTAGCAATCAGGATTTAAATGGGTTGGATCGGAAGGATTCAAAACACACACACAGACACGAAATGAGGCTCCCCGGAGAAATTTTTTAGCCCCGGGTCCTTTCGGAAAAAAAAAACCCGGTTTCCATTTCCCGCCAAAACTATGTGGGTCAAAACCTTCGTGGGTCAAACTTATGTTAAACCCCAAATACTTCCCGTCACATGATTTACGCCCAGTAAGAACAATTATCGGGCAAAAAAGATCTGCGCCCGGTTACGTATTTTCTTTTTTTCCCGCCCAACCCCCAATCAAACGAGGTTTGTGAATTTTTTTTACACGTGATTGATCCAACAGCACATATTCAAGGTTCAATTACACGTAAAACTGGTAATTACTAGAAAATACTAGTAGGAAATATTGAGTGAAATAAAGGTAATATTTACTGGAATTTTCAATTTTTTAATTCAATTATTATCTTGGGGTTTTTTAGAAAAAAAAAGAAAGTATAAACTTTTGTATTATTTCAAATTTAAAAAAATTCAAATTCCCAATTTTAATTTTTTTTTTTAAAAAATGGGAATTTTTTATGCATGTCTCCGAATATCGTTTGGGTTTGTTATAAAATTTTGTAACAAAATAAATAAATAAATAGAAAAATTTTTTCCCTTTAAACCCATTTTTTTTAAAAATTCACCCCGATTGGAAAACCCTTTTTTTTTCATAAAAAACAATTTAAAAAGATAAAAAAAACCCTTCCTTCAGTTTTGAAATATTTTTTTTTAAATTGGCTAAAATATTTTGGGACTATGGGGACTTGAATTTTTTCTTTTTTCCCCTTGCTTAAATCCCAAAAATTAAACTAAATTTTAATTAAGCAAAAATTTACATAAAAATTTTTTTCCCAGTAGCCCTCCCCCCTCAAATACTTGACTTTTGAAAAAAAAGAAAAAATTAACATAGAAAGAAATCTTTTTAATCTTTTTGCGCAGTTTCCATTTTCATTTATGTTTTTAAGTTTGGGGAAAAAAAAATTAAAAATAAAATTAATGACGATATATTTTTTAAAAATCATTTGGTCCCCCAAATAAAAAGATGAAAGCCGAAAAGAGAAAAACGAGTTGAAGGTCTTAAAGTCCCAAAAGGGAAACTGTTTTTTTCCCCATTTTTTTTATAATTATGAAAATTTCCCTTTTTCCGGGGTTATTTTGGGGTTTCTTGATTTCTAAAAAGGAAGGTCATGTATTGTTAAATTAATGAAAGTGTTTTTTTTACATGGGCTCTTTCCTTTTAAAGAGGGGGCTTCCTTTTTAAATTTTGGGGGCCAAATTTAAAATTTTCAATAATCCATGGACTACATTAATAAATTTACAGGGGTCCACAGACCCCGCGACTATCAAAAAAAAACTCAGGGAAAATTTTTTATAAAAAAAATTTGTTTTTTCAACCCCTAAAATTGATTCTGGGGAAAAAAATGACGTTTTCAAAATTTTTTGGGGTATATATATATAAAAGGTTTTTAAAAAAATTAAATGGGAAATCAATTTAAATTGTGCAAACCTGTTAAAGATAAGACCACCTTTTTCCAATTTTTGGGGTTTAAAGCATTGTCAGATTTTTATATTTTAAAAAATTTAAATTCAACAGGTTTCTCAAAAATGTGGGGGCCCCCAAAAACGTTTGATAACTATACGAGGGGTTTTGGGGTAAAAATTTAAAAGTGAAAACAAAAAATTATTTAAAAATTTTTACTTTCTGAAAAAAACAAAAAAAATTTTTTGAAAAAAAAAACTCATTTACACTGATATAATACATTTATAAATGTATCAGTACTGTATAATCTACCAGTGACCCCATGGGCTTGTGTTAACACTTATCTTGATAATTTGTAAAGTTTATAATTAATTCCTTAACTGCCGATTAAAAGATACGTGATTTGCTCCCCAATGCCACCGTTTTCCACGTAGACGCGCGTATTTTGATGTTTTTTTTATGGGGGGAGGGGGAGAGAAAAGAGATAAATAAGTAAATCCTTCACAAACGCTATCAGGGTCCTTTTATTGCATTTCAAAGCCTTAGTAATAACTTTATGGATAGCAGTGCTCAGAAAAGATCATACTTCGGATAGACGTATATATACGTCCAGAAAATTAATGCTTTGGCTGAGCTAGACATTTATATATGTCAGTGGCACATAAGAGATTAAAGTCGTACTGTAGCCTTAGTGTCAAAGTATAGTATTATTGAATTCAATACATTGTTATTGTATGGAGGCGCGATGAAAATGATGATTGAATACTGGGTCGCGAATATTGAAAGTTTGAGAAGCACTGAGGTACAGTAAAATTTTTGAAAAATTCGTCATTTTCAGAAAATTTGATCTCAAATGGATATCAAACACATCAGTAAAATGTTTAAAGTATCAAGAATAACAGAAAAAAAATGGCATTTTTTTTTTTTTTTACGATAAGGCAGACAAGGCATTTTTTTTTAAATGCCTCAATTCACTGAAATGCCTTCAGCGGGCCATTCGTGACCCGTGTATCACCGGTTGAAGACCCCTACTTTAATGTAATGAGAACAAGAGGCAGTGTTGTGACGTCTCTCGCGTCTTTCTGATTAACATAACTCCTATGTTCTTTGACGGCCACGATTAATGGCAAAACTTTTCCAACCCAATACCAAGAAGATAAACAAAGATATTATGCAAATGAGATTTACTATAAAAGGATAGAAGCTTTGATGATAAGATATAGCGTGGCAAGCTTAGATATAGCGTGGCAAGCCTAGATATAAGCGCGCAGGCTCAGAATAGTTTGGGGAAGCTTTCTGATCGATAGCGTGACAAAGCTTAGGGGAAATTTTTGAGACCCAGATTACGGTCCGAAAATTTTTAGAAGGAATAGAAATCCTAATAAAGAAGTTGGAATCTTCATATATAAAGCAAAGATATATATCTCAGTAAAGGAAAAAATCTCAAAAAGGTAATATTGATATAAGAATTAGATAATGGGATTTAATGATAATTGGATAAAGGATCTATTGCGGATTTTTGAATACGATTTAATTTGGGCTTGACTCTCACTTTAATTAAAATTGTCAAATTAGAATTTAAAAATAAAGTTATTCTTAAAAAAAGTTGTATTAAGAATTATTATGTCCATCATTTTGAAAATCCCACACCCTTCCCGGGGAACCGGACGACATGGTCATCAGATGGTATGTCCAATGGCGCCCGAACTTTTAATTCTGGGTTAGGTAATGGGGGGAAATACGGTTCTACCAAATGTATTTTTCAGGGTCGGAGAACGTTGCAGAGTTTATGAGTGTATGATACAAATACATTTATTTTTGAAACCCCCAAGTAATCTGTCGGCTTATTTAAAAAAGTCATCCAGGGAAGGGCTCAAGATTGGTTTCATTTTTGTTTGTTGTTAGTAAAATACAGCCAGGGATTTTGCCACCCCAAAAGCTGAATTACGAAGGCTTTTCCCGCGGTCAAAAAAAGAAAAGAACTAAGTCGGAGTTTTATGCACCCAGCAGGGAAGAAATCAGGAGGCTACGATTTTTTTTATGATTAAAAAAATGAGAGAAGTTTAGAATTGAAGTCCCAAGCAGACTTAGGGATCATATTTTAGTTCGACTCGAACCACAGATACAGGACTCGTAAGCAGAAACCAAAAAAACACGATACAATTTTTAGAAGCGGCAAATTCGAAGAAAAATATTTTTGAAATTAAAAAGGGGGTTATCAGAAGATAATATAGAAAGACGAGGTCAAAAGCGCATAGGATGCCTAATTTTTAAGCTAATGGTAGAAACTGAGGAATTCGAAAAGGGCTAGACCAAATAACAGTAGAAATGATTTCAAATAGCCGTCAAAATAATGAGGGTTCGAGAGGAATAGGTTTATAATAATGATCAAGATTCAACAATAGGGGTTACCCATTTCGAAATGAGCGAAATGATAATTTTTAGAGGGACCGTAGAAATAGGGTTCGAGGAAAATTTTAACGAGGCGATAGGGCGCAAAGGGGAATTTAAAAATTGTAAAAGGAAAATCAACCCGGGTACAAAGAGACAATTTGATTTTTCCGGGGTATGTATAAAAACCCGTAGAACTTCCCCCACGTTCCTATTTATTAAATAAACATTTTGAAAGCGCTAGGGGCACCGGGGCAGATAAATCATTTATATCGGAAGAAGTATATGAAAAAATTTTTCTATAAGCAAATTAAAAATCGCGAGCCCAGGTAATAACAGCAAGGGGGCGAAATGCCAAAAAAAGGGGGGTAGAATTGAAAATTAGGGTCGACAATTGAAAGAAATTTCATTTCATGTGTTGAAAGATTTAGAATACCCAGTATTCTAGGTATAGATTTCATAAGTGCGTCAAGAACGTATTAGATTTTTAAACAAAAAACGTTGAAAATTCCAGATTCTCAAATAAATAAGGTGGTTGAACCAATTTAAAAAGGAAAAAATTGGATGATTTTTCTAAAACAAAATTGGGAAGTAGAAAACAAAAACTCAAAATTGTTTAGTAGTTTTAAAGGGTTATTTTCAGACAAACCGGCTTACCATGTTTTATACCATGAAATTGACACGGGAGATAACCCCCCAAGCTTCAAGGCCCTTTTAAGTATGATCGCACTAAGCAAGCAAAAAGATTTTCACATACAAAAAAAAGTTACAAGAGGAAACAATTGTTCCAATTCAGTCCCCATACCCTCAAAAGTTGTATTATGCAAGAAAAAAAATGGGCCACCGGATAATCCGGGAAACATATAGATTTGCAGACATGAAAATTAAATTCGACCCAGATCCCGATACCCTTTTTCCGTTAATAGATGATTTATTAACGAACATCCCATATACAACAATAATGTCATCTTTTGATCTAAGAAGGGGGAAATTTCAAATGGCAGAAAAACCCCAGGGGTATATTTTAAGCCCCCGCATTTGTAGAAAAAAGTGGCACTTATGCTTTCAAGGGATCCTTTTTGGTTTATCAGGAGCAGCTCCCAATTTTAAAAAAGAAAATTGACATAATCCCAAAACCGGTGATAGGGAGGTTTGTGAGTGTTTACATGGACGACGTTATTATTACGTCTCCACTTCACCACCATGTTGAACTTTTAAAGGGGAATTTTTTTCGTTGTTAAAGGATGCAGGATTGACTTTAAAATAAGGAAAAATGAAAATTTCGGGTGCGATGAATTGAAATATTTGGGATTAATTATTAGTAAAAAAGGGAAATTTAAAAAGGGGATGAGACAAAGGTTAGAGCTTACAAGAGATGAAACCCCCCCGTAACTCAAAAGAGGTTTCCAATTTTTTGGGTTTTCCCAGTGGTACGGAAATTTATTAAAAATTATGGGATATTTGTAAGCCACTTATAATTTTAAAACAAAAAATTTAAGAAATTTGTTTGGTCCAATGAAGCACAAAAGGCATTGAAGAGGTCAAGGAGGCGGTAAAAAAAAAGCGCCATTTTTAAAAAATTACCAAATTTTCGGGGACCCATTGGTTTTTTTTAAAAGATGCCAGCCCGATTGGTTTAGAGCAGTACTAACCAAAAAAAAAGACCAGTGGTATTTGGGTCACGTACACTGAACAACGCAGAGGGAATTAAAAGGTAACCGAAAAAAAGAATGTCTAGCAGTGTATCTTGAAAATTTAAACATATTTAGAATAACCAAAAGGTAATAACAGACCGCCGAAATTAACACGCCTAACACAGGGGAAAAAATTTATGGGAGTAGGATGATTAGATGGGCCCCAAAGTTAGCAGAATTCAATATAGAATGGGAACATAGCCCGGGGAACTCAAAATGCAGTGGCTGACATTCTTTTCGGGGAATCCAATTAATAGTATAAGGGACAAAAAATTGTGCCATAATCAAAGATTTGGTACTTACTTCGCGGAACAATTAATAAATGAACAAAAAAATAAGAATTGGGTCATATAAAAGATATTTAGAAAACCCGGAAGATAACTGGTTTTAATAAACGATATGTGAGAATTGGTCCCACGATTTCCGTTTTTAATTGAAGGATTGTTTTTTTTATGCGAAACACGCAACGTCATTGGGTGAAATGCGTGTATACTTTCCCAAAAAATTTTTAAAGGAATGAAATAATGGGGAAATTTCATGAAAAAGCCACCGCGGGACACTTAGGCAGATTTAAAACGTATCTTTAAACCCGACGTTTGTTTTTTCCCCCGACATAAAAAATTTATTGATAAATTGTCTCTACATGCCATAGGGTGCCAAGTTAATAACTAAAAAAAGGGCGTTACCAGCTGGTCGGTTAAACCAATTATATCGAATTACCCCGAATGAGATAGTGACGTTGGGATTTTTTTAAATTGATCCTATATCGAGAATAAGACGTAACCGCAAATTTTTAAAAATAATAACCGATCATTTGGCAAATGGGCTGAAATTATACCTTTTAAAAAGGCCTCATCTCGTATAAAAAAGGGATATTTTTTGATAATTTTATATCGCGTTATGGAGCTCCAATAAAATTAATAAGTGATAATGGCCCCCAATTTATACCCGGGAGATTTTGAGCACTTAAGTAAAAAGATTAGGCATAAGGCATGTGAAGATTGCTGAATCGACCACAAGAAAATTTCGGGACTGAAAGAGTTAATCGAGATATAGTGAAAAATGATTGCAAATTATGTTAATGATCAACACGATACTTGGGATCAATTTACGTGAGTTTGCTTACGCTATTGGGGTACGCGGTGAATGAAACAACGGGAAAAACACCGGCTGAATTTTTTTTAGGTCGAAAATTGATTACACCTTTTAAAAAAACCCAGTTACGATATCGGAAAGTTCAAAATTAAAAATCCAAAATATAGAGAATTTAAAGGGAAGTTTGGACTAAGACAAAAATTAAAAAAAAAGGGGTGGAAAAATATTATAATAGACGTAGAAAGGACAAAAAAATAAAGGAAAAATGATTGGGTTTTTTTGGGAAACACACCCTGTAAGTTCAGCATAACAAAGTTTTGGCAAATTTAAAAAAAAAATTTGAGGGCCCCATAGAGTCTTAGAAGTTAAGAATTTTAATAATATTGTAATATAAACCAGGAAAAGATTAACAGTTAACGTGATCAAAAAGAAATATCGTCATAGGAAATGGGGACGAGGTCGAATTGGGAAACAGGTATCCCAAATAGTATAAGATCAAGTCAGGAAACTCGTACTTCGGAAAAAATACACCAAGGATTAAATGAGTCACAATATGGGAAAGAAAAAAACTGCGGTGAAACGTAGGTTAGAGGCAAAAGGGATTGGAAACCCAAACAAATCAATATAAAAAAACAGAAGGGCCCATAAAAAAAAATCACTGGTCAGATCACTACCTAGTTCAGTTGGGAAAAGAAAAAAAAACAAAAAGGTTTAAAAAAATAATAGAGGTTTTAAAAATCAGGGTGTCGGGGGGGGGACCACAAAGAAAGTGGCAAAAAAAAAGGGGAAATAACTAAAAAAAAAAATGTCATCCAGTACTATTTTAGAAGAAGGAAAAGGAACAAAAGAGAGTGCACTGAAGTTTAAGTAAGATACAGTTTAAGACCACGACGGAGAACAGAAGAAACCCCACCAAAACCAAGGACACAGTTGGGAAGGCAAGGAAAGGACGACAAGGAGATTACAAGCCTTTTCAACAAGAAATTCCAGTACAACCAAGGAATGAAGAGGATGACACCTCATCGTTGAACGGGAAAGTGGGAAAAACATATTAAAAAACAGGTTGTATTGTTTCATTTTTTTTGATCTTCCAACAAGTGGTCGGAAGAAATTTTTGCAAAGAAGGAAGTCTCGGGGGGTGCTTAAAATTATAAAAGTCAAACACTCCCAAAGAGTGTTCATTTAATTTTGGGAAATTTTTTACTTGTTAAAAATTTTTTTTTGAAGAAAACATTTGTAATCACACATTTGTTTGCTTCGATGTATGACTTCGTGAGATGCGAAAATTCCTTTTGGTTTTTTGTTATAATGGTTTTTTGAAAAAAAGTTTGTAAAATTTTATAATATGTGTATATATATATGTTGTTGTATTGTTACGTAATTTTTGAGGCATCTGGGTTTAGGAAACGGGGCGTATCAAGGCACTAACAATAATTTAAAAAAGATTTCCGGGGTCATTGGGAGTTTTTTTTGAAAACCCGATGTGGGGGTGGAGATAAAAATTTATTGTGATATATAAATAATATATGTGAAATTGATTAATATTATGGAAATAGAGACTCAAAAAGTTTTCATTTCAGGGAGCCTGACCCTGAAAATCTTGAAAAGATAGCTTCAACAAGAAAGGGGGCAGAAGTACCAGCTCCAAAGCAGGTTAGATTGGGTTCGCACCCAGAATAATTGTTTTTTAAATGTATTTAAAAATTTTAAGTAATTGAAAAGTAAAAAAGGGGGGGCATAAATTAAACAGTAATTATTAATGTTTGGGCCCAGTTATTGGGGTAAAATTTATTTGTCACGAGTTTAAATTTAAATCGAATATTAAAATTTAATTCTAAGATGAGTAATGAAAAAATTTAAAATCAAGATAAATTTTTGGGAAAATTTTAAAAATTAAAATTTAAGATTAAAATTGCAATGAAAAAATTTAAAATCAATATTGGGAAAATTTTAAAAGTTAAAATGAGGATTTAAGATTAAAATTTAAATAAAAAATCAGAAAGCGAAGAAATTTAGAAATAAAATGGGCACGTAATTTATTAAGGGCATTGAGAACCCTTGAAATCACGTTTTTCTTCTTGAGGGGGGCCGGGGCCGCGTCTTTCTGTTAACATAACTTCTATGTTTTTTTGACGGCCACGATTAATGGCAAAACCCTTTTTCCCAAACCCCAAAACCAAGAAGATAAACAAAGATATTATGCAAATGAGATTTACTATAAAAAAGGGTAGAAGCTTTGATGATAGGATATATCGTGGCAAACTTAGATTTAGGGGGAAAGGGTCAGAGAATAGTGTGGAAAACATTCTTGGGTCGATAGGGGACAAAAACTTAGGGGAAATCTTTCAGAGCAAGAGTTAGCGGTCTGATAGCTTTAGAAGGAATAGAAATCCTATATAAAGAAGTTAAAACTTTATATAAAGGGAAAAATATATATCTCTTTTTAGGGAAAGGAACCAGAACTGAAAAAAGGGAATATGGGATATAAGTAATTAGATGAATAAGATTTTTAATATTTTAAATTTAGATAAAAAAATCTAGTTGGGGGATTTTGACTTGGAATACGGATTTTTAAATTTTGGGTTTTACTCTCAATTTTTAATTAAAAAATTTTCAAATTAGGGAAATTTTAAATAATATGTTATTTTTAAAAAGTTGTATTAAGAATTATTATGTCTCATCATTTTGATAACCCACACCTCTAGCTTACGGGAACCGGCACGACATGGTCATCAAATGGCTAAGTGCTTTTTTGATTTTGTCGATTTTCAGGGAAAAAAACACAGTAAAAACTAATTATTGAATAAATAATTAGCATTAATTAATAAAATTAATCATTAATAACAAATATTTAATTAAATTTTACGTATTATAATTATAACCAACCGGAAAAAAATCAAAGGCTTTGGGGGGGTCCGGACCCCAAGACCCCTCCCCTCTTGTGGGCCACTGATTAGAATACATGTATAAAATTGCTTTAAGGACATTTTGACAAAAAAAAATTATTTAAATACAATATTTCTGCAAAAAATTAACTTAGAAAAACCTTTTTTCAAAATGTTCTCCTTTTGAGATAAATTCTTCTATTAGAATAATATTTTGTCTGTATATATTTCAGACCTCTGTACAGAGGCTCAGCTATGAATTTTGAAAAATTCACATTATTTTCAGAGTTACAACCCATTGAAATAATTATCGGCGTTTTTTTCTTAACATTTCTCCTCTCTGTTATCGTCAAACATGGATAAATCCACTTCTAAGTTATATATTTCAAAAATTCTAGTTGAGCCTCTGTACAAAGGTCTGAGCTATAGACAGGCAAAATATTATTATAATAGAAGCATTTTTCACAAAAGGAGAACATTTTGAAAATGGGTCATTCTATGTTCAATTTTTGTCAAAAATAATTTTTTATTGTACTCTACAATTCTTAAAACAATTTTATATACGTTTTCTAATCTAAGTGACACTAAGTATCATAAATATTATCCATTTATACTCTTTTGCAAAATCACGGTTCCGAACGTAGTCAGCTTCCTTAAAGGTATTTCACTGTATGTTTATATGTGTGTGTAATGGCTCCATACTTCAATTCTCTTGACAGATATTTTCTTCAATTTCTTTTGGTCCTGGAACAGTTAAAATAGCGGTTCTTAACCCTGTCGTGCCTAATGTTGCGTGCTATTTCGGGAAATCCCACAATTAAAATAAAAGAGCGTTAAAACGAAACAGCGTTAAGCGAGGTCTTACTGTATTTGATCTACGGACTGAGGGTTGGAGACCACTGGTCCTGTTCCAATCCAGTTCCTGTTTATGTTGTCACTTATGTTTTTATATTCATATTTTGATGATCTAAGTCAATATTTTAAAATAAAAACTCTTTTACAAAACTTTTTTGAATATTTAAACTCTAAAATGTAGATTTAATATGCAGATTTGAAATACTTAATGAAACAATACGCAAATTTTGAACCTACTTTGGCTACTTATAAAATAGCTACACAGCTAGAGGGTTAAATTTCCACAATTCCTGCTTTAATGTGTCTTGGATCCCCAAGGTTTTGAACACTCCTCCCTGACGCCTAACACATGGTTAAGTGATTTAAGTGCAACTGGGATTGTATTGGTGTGCTTTAAATTCGATTCTCAATCTTTGCACATGTATTTCTACTATTTTTTGAAGATATTACGTTATAAAAATTGCAAAAATTTTTTTTTAAAAAAAACCATAATTAATATTTTGGATCCTAATACCCGTACATGTTCTGGTAGCATTTTATCATTGAAAAATACAGTAATACCTCGACTTACACGAATTCGAAGTTGCACGATTTTCAAATCTCGTCAATTATTGTTAATCATTACTTAATCTGTGACGGGGCTTTATCGGTACTTCTACTAATTGTCCTCTTGGGATTTCTTTGAGGCCAGAATGGCAATTCTTTCCAACCAACCCAAGAAGAGAGCGTGTTTGTGCAGATTAGGAATCATACATATTGGAATGTTAGCATTTGCGAGGATCGCTAGGTGAAGCTCTGAGCGTTAAGTAAGCTAAGTGAAGTGAGATAAAGTTCTAGGAGAAGAGTCTTAGTTCTGTCAGTCGGTCTAGTAGTGCCAGTCTAGTTGAATTATAAATGGGTCCGAGACCAGAGGAGCATTGCCTTAGCCAGAGCAAGTCAGATTAAAGGATAAATTGATGATTTACGGACCGTAGCTGTGCGTGCAAGGAAATAGCGGTAAGCTTTTTGTTCATTTAAACTTTAAGGATAGAGCGGATACTATTAAGTTAGGAATTAATCTATAAAGATAGTGGTTAATTGCGCTATTTATCAGTATTACGGTTTGCGTCATTTCACTCTTGATCATTATCCTCCTATTTCTCTTTTTAAAATAATTTTTTATCAAAACGCATTTTTTAACTCTTTTTTTTCTAAAAAGAGGGCGTTGTCGAATTGCCTAATTTATTAATTTAGACTTTTCAAATGAAGTCTTATCCAACTTCTAACTTTTCGACATGCAAAAGTGATGCATCAATCGAAAGATAATAATGCAAAGAATAAGATTAAATAAAAATAAAAAAACGATAGTTCGGTTATTTTGGGGTACCGAGTCCTCTTAACTAAATCAAATTTTTTATTGCCCAAAAATTTTGCAGTTTCCTCCTTCATTGTCATCAAACCCTTCTATGATCCTGAATTCTTAAAAAAACACTTATTTTTTGAGCACAGGTCATTTTTGTTACAAATTTTTTTAGCAGAATATCGCTTAATTTTAGTGGCTGTTTCTTAACTGAAGTCATGATTCATTAATTGTTACAAAAAGCCAATATTTATCAACAGTTTCTTGATTTTCATATGGCTTTATGCAATTGTCTTTCGTCAATAAAGGTAAACAAAACTAAAGTGAACTTAAGGCATAATTTTTTTTAATATTTTGAATCTTTATAAATACAGTGAAGTACGTTTAACGCGAAAACGCTTAAAATTAAATATCGGTTAACGCAAAATAATACAATGGTCCCGACAAACTGCTATGTATTTTCATGCATTTTTTCCTCTTACACGAAACGAAAATCGCTTAACACGAAAAGATTTTCCTTCTGAGAATGAAGAAAATGGGGAAAACACCAGACACTTAATGAAATGTTTGAGAAAGTTTTTGTATAATTGGAATCTTCTACTGTTTATTGGAAAAATTGGTTGCAGTAGTGGCTGATAAAATGTGTACAATTCAATTATGGCAGACAAAGTACTTTTGGAGTTTGTTCAAAGCTCAAAAAATATAATTGGTGCAGATTCTGGAGACGAAAATGAAATGAAATGTAAAGAAGTCATGAAAAGTATGCGCAGTTATTTAGATGCACATTCCAATGGTGAAATAAATTTTAAAAATGAACGAGATTAAACAATTTGTTGAAAATTTGATGCAAAAAAAAAAGTAGAAAGAAAAATATCAGATTATTTTCCAAAAATAAATGTTTAATTTTCAAAAAAACTTCAAAATTTTGTATTAAATTTCATTAAGTTGTTGTGAATGTTTTTGTTTCTTTGATTTTTATGAAATATATGCATACATACGCCTGCATGTAAATAAAATGTACTCTAATAAACGTAATTTTGTTGAATATGTTTTTTTTTGTAATATCCTTTAACACGAAAAAATATATCAGCTCCATCAGTTTCGAGTTAACTCTTAACTTCGCAATTTTTTCAATTTCTATGAAAAAAATTATATATAATATAAAAATTATATTATATATAATTATAAAATTATGTTATCATCCTAAACTGTTTAAATTTCTTACCTGGCAATTTATTTCGTCGATAAACAAGAGAAAGCATAAAATATAATGGATTCTTTTTATAGCAAAAACACAGTTCTTGAGGCATCAGAGATTTTTATAATTGTTGTGATTTCTGGAAAAAATGTTCTTCCATCTAGTGACAAAATAAGCATGTATTTCGTTGCCGTAATCTTTTTTTCCTCAGATAAGTGATTTGTAGGTAATTAAAAAAATATTGACTCTGTTAAACTAAAATAAATCATATGTTGCAGAAAAACAACAGTACGAAGTTAAGGGTTAAACAATTTTCTCTGTAGTTTTATTTATGATTATTCCCAATCTCATTGCGGTATGTTTTTGAAGGTAGGAAGAATTTCTTTCAAAGTTTAACCTTAATGATGTATGAATTGCAAATAGTTTAAAAGTGATATTTTTTTTCTTTATCCCAAAATTCAGTCAATTGTTTTTTCTCCTTTTACAATTCAATACAGAATGAACTTCTATCTTTGAAGTAATATATCCAAGATTTTTACAGCGTTATTTTTTATTTGTTGACATTAATACTTTTCCTTAAAAAGTGAATTTACATAGCCTGCCAAATATTTTCCAATTTTATTAGAGAGCCATTTTTTAAAAAAAGAAGAAAAAAGTTCCGTTTTATTTCCTAGTTTATAAACATCACAAAGGTAGTAGACGATTCTTATCACAAATTTTAAACAAAAAAAACCAAACTGAGTGGAGAAAAAAAATGATTCTAAAATGCATAAACAATCATTTATATTATTATTTTTTTTGCGTAACCTTTTCAAAATCAGGTAAAAAGTTTTTTGACTTTTTTTTTCTTTTATTGCGAAACTCATTGTTGAAAATACTAGTAAGATAAGCACAAACATAAAGATTTGTTTTTCATGTTATCGTATAAAATTTGTGTTTTCATCCGAGTTTGGATGAGCAAGGAAGTTTCAGTTGACATTTAAGGGCCTTACTCCAGCCACTATCAGTTCTCAGTCAGCTGCTTCCATTGAAGCAACAGCTGATTACAAACCCTGCTGACTTCATTTAGTGATTATGATTATAACTATTTTTCAATGTTAGCAGAGCAATTATAAGAAATAAGAATATTGTAAGAATTGTTGCGAATAGCAATAAGATATGCATATAGGAAATATATATTACTTATTCTTAAAAGTTCTTAGAAATATTGATAGCAAAAAAAAAGAGTATTCTCACACTTTCCGACAAGATAGTAAATTCAGGTACTTAAGGTATCCGACTACGTTCGGAACCGTGATTTTGCAAAAGCGTATAAATGGATAGATACTATGTATGATATTTAGTGTTACTTAGATTAGAAAATGTACATAAAATTGTTTTAAGAATAGTAGTACAATAAAAAATTATTTAAGTATAATATTTTGATAAAAAAAAAAAATTAACATAGAATGACCCATTTTCAACATATTCTCCTTTTGTGAAAAATGCTTCTATTATAATAATATTTTGCCTGTCTATAGCTCAGACCTCTGTATAGAGGCTCAACTAGAATGTTTGAAATATATTACTTAGAAGTGGGTTTATCCATGTTTTACGACAACAGAGGGGAGAAATTTTAAGAAAAAAAAGGCGATAATTATTTCAATGGGTTGTAACTCTGAAAATAATGTGAATTTTTCAAAAAAAATAGTTGAGACTCTCTGAAGAAGAAGTCTTTACTTTATATAAGCACAAAATATTGTTTTAGAAGCATTTTTTATAAAAAGAGAACATTTGGAAAAAAAGGTTATTCTAAGTTCATTTTTTGCCAAAATATTGTATTTAAATAATTTTTTTTGTCAAAATGTCCTTATAAGAGAATTTTATACATGTATTCTAATCTAAGTGACACTAAATGTCATGAAAATGATCCATTTAGGCGTTTTTTAAAATCACGGTTCCGAACGTAGTCGGATACCTTAAAGCCAGTTTGATTTTCTAAATGCAATGTTTATCCTAAGAAAATTCTACATTCTTTAAATGTGGACTATTACTCGTTTATTTATTTAAATGAAACAAAATATATTCGAAAAAGGGGGAGAAATATGGTTGGTGGAAATTATATTTTATATAAAAAATACTCCTATATGATTTGGAAAATATTTTGCATTTTTAAATTTTCAGATCATTATAGATATTTGAAACTCGGAAAAAATGTAATTTGATAGAAACTTTCATAAATGTTTTCTTTTTAGAATATACTTTAATACAGCGTTTCTCAAACTGAGGGGCGTCATAGCCTTATGTGGTATTCACGAGCATATCAAAGAGTCAAAAAAAAAAAAAGGATTTTCTTAAAAAAAAATATTTTAGTTCATTGAAGTAAAACAAAATACATTCTGACTTAATAAAAATAAAATACACATTTACAATGATATAATATACTTATGAATGTATCCGTAATGCACACACAATGTAGTTGATAATTAATTTATGAATACTAAGTTAGGAAAAAGTTTAATTTTTACTAGTAACTCCCATGGGTTTGCCATATACAAAATTATATACAAAATTTAATACTTATCTTGATAATTTGTACGTTTTATAATTAAAGTCATATTGCAGCTTTAGCGTCTAAGTACATTATTGAATTCAATATATTGTTATTGTATGGAGGGGATGTCGCGCGATGAAAATTATATGATTGAAAAATGCGTCACAAATGTTTAAAGATTGAAAAGTACGCCTTTAATGCGATCAAATGCAGTTAGTTCTATATCTGAATATATTATGGGTTACAAATTTAAAATTGTCGGCAGTCTTAATCATATTCAAGTATTCATTGTAGAAAATCTTATATAAAGTTTCATTAAACTACAATAATATTACTTTTTCTGAATTTAAAAGATTTTTTTAATCGACTCACTTTAGTGTTTATAAATACACGAATAACATGACTTGTAAAAATTTTAGAACGGATTGTTTCAATTAAATTATTTTAAAGTATGTATTTTGTTTTATAAAAAAATGTATTGCTTAAAAATTTGTTGACGATTCGAAGAGCTGAGTAAAATGGCTAAAACTGTTCTTCACAATTCATTGCGCTAAACAAGGTTTTTTTTTATCTCTATATTTAGAAATTAATTTTTTACTCAAAACAAATTTCGCGCAAAAACAAAAATCCACTTTTTGTGTGCGGATGAAAAGAAACGATTTTTAAAGAAGTTTGAGTGTGTTTTTCTAGTTCTCAATATCTGTTTGAAATCAGCTGCTTTTCTGAGCTGATAGAAAACCCTGCTGACTTGTTCGTGTAAAGTCAAGGTCATGATATAAATCCTCTTTCGGCTGTTGACGGAAAATGTATCAACAAATGTTCCGATTTTGAGTTGTAAATTGACGAAACTCTTATCACACATTCCAAACAGAATTTTTTTTCTTAGGCTTAATCTTCAAGAGAAGTGAAAAACTTAATTTTCTGACGTAAATGACGTGATGCCGTTTCACAGAGCATGCGCAGTTCCTTTTATTTTTTTTTCAATTACGCCAAAAATGACCTGTTGGTTGTGGGAAAACGATATTACAAAGCATTTCGAGTGGGTATTTTTGGTGAGGATCATAGGATATATATATTTAGCAGCTGGTATTTTGCAACACTTGTGTGACTCAGAATAAATTATCGATTAATTTAATATATACTACATCAATATTATTTATTGCACTTGTTTAAAAAAACCTGAGAAAAATTTTAATACTGCGGTGATTGTATTCTATATGGACATGTTATGAAAAAATCAAATTATCTATTCCCTTCCTATAAAAAAAAATTCCTTCTTTTAAAAAAAAAATTAAGTAAATTCCTACTTAGGTCAACAAAGAAAAATTTTACTTCAGTTACTTTTTATTAAATAACTAGCTGGTATACCCGTTCATTGCACGGGTAAATTGAAAAATTAATACAAATTGAAAGATAAAGAAGTTTTTAATGAATTAATTTTACGAGAAGAGCAAATTAAACAAACAAAAAAAAAGCTTTTTGCATATCTCAGCCGAACAACCCCCCCCCTATTTGTTAAATTTTAAGTCTAGTTCTAATAGCGAATAAGAAGGATTTTTTTTTTATTTGTAAATCCCCGTAACTCTCTTGTGGGTCGATTTTTGAAAACGCCTTCCTAAGCCAGTGGTTCTCAAACTTTCACTACTGGCGACCCATTTTTTAATCATAATTTATATCGCGCCCCCTTTAAAAAATAATAATGTATTGAATGCAATAATGCTGCACTTTGGCGCTAAAGCTACAATGCGATCATAATTATAAACCGTACAAATTAACAAGATAAGTATTAAATTTTGTATGTGTTACTTTTAAGTAATATATATATTTTTTATTTTTATTTTACTTTTTAGTTTGATTCACTATAAAAGCGTGTTTTTTAGTTTGTTTTAAAAAAATTTATTTTATAATTATTTTTACTATACACGATAAAAATCACATTTCCAGTGAATAATTTAATTAAGAGAAAATATACTTACCTACTTTCAAGGACTTTCCAATTTTACTTTGAAAATTTGAGAAAAAATCCAATTAAACTAAAGAAAATGTTCCAAATGTACGTGTCCTTAATAAAGGACATAAATCACAGACACTTTTCGCTAACAATACAGAAACGTTATTTTCCAGCAAAACTGTCATATTTTGTTCTCGTTTTTGTAGTTTTGTTGTCGTTTGCTGATCTACAAATAGCATTTTGAACTTTTCTTCCTTGTGTTTTTCTGACAAAGCGAAGTGCTACATTATGGCTTCATAGTCTTCTTCATAGAGATCTTTAGGCAGCATTTGAAAATTTCAAATCAACTCAAACGTTTCATGTCTAACGCTTTTCTCATATTTACTTTCGCTATCTTGATTAATATGCATTATTTCAGCAGGTTCTTCAATTGCTTGATCAGTTTCAACTTCCTTCAATAGGGATCACAGATGCCCCCTTTTTTACATTATGCTCATTTACATTTATAAACCATAATAAGTCGTACAACACAGCAATCAAAACCACAAAATTGTTCATGGGGAAAGTGTAACATGTTCTAAAAAATAATGGTGTAAAACGTTTTTCATTATGTATTATATGTTTCAGAATACTCATAAAAATACATCTTGGCCAAATAATCCTTCACAAAGTGCTCAATATATCATAAAACTCATTCACATGGGGAAAAAAGACAACAGAAAAATATTATTTACAACTTTCATAAAAGAAAAAAAGAGACGGGTGAAACATACCAGAAAGTTTGAAGGTCAAATATATGATAATCAAAAGTAATATTTTAGGAGTTAAAAGAAACGTAAGAAAAAAATCTCTCATCGTGGGATTACAGAAAAACAAACAAAATGTCTTTTTTATTTGGTTATAGGATCAAAGAGGACTAATGAGCGTTTGAAGTGGAATCTTTTATTTTTGATCACCAGATGATAAAAATAAATTATATCAATGTAAATGTATATTTTTTATTATGTCAGAAAGCACACGCATTTTGTTTTACTTCATTCCAAAAATTTATTTTTGTAAACCTTTTATTTTCAATATGCTCGCGCCCCCCAGGGGGGCGCGCCCCACAGTTTGAGAAACACTGTCCTAAGCTGATCTCTGCTCAGCAAAAGTAACACATTGTTACAAAACTTGTGTAACGAACACTTAAAATAGTGTAAATAATTTATGTGAGTGGATGTGTAATACGTTCATATTACTTTCTGTTGTATTTATTTTATGTTAAAATTGCAAGCCTGAAACATATTTCATGGATCTCGTCATTTTAAAACATGATCAAGTGACGAGAATGACATCTGAGCTTGTACCCCTCTCTTCCAACTTTCACACCGACGGAATGACGTTTGAGACTCGACAAATCTAACATTCAACTGCCCCCTCTACAAAGCAGGTCTTCAGCAGCACTAGGCTCGAACTCATGGCATGCTCCCACGAGTCCGTGATCTAGACCACTGACTTCAGCGGCCACGCGTCTTCAGTAGCACCAGGACTCGAACCCGAGATTTCACAATACCGGCCACGAGTGAGAGAATATTAACGTCACACTGTTCAGCTACACGAGGGCTTTTGGTGACGGACCTCGTAATTTTGAACCATGGTCAAGTGACGAGGACGACACCCGAGCAGCTCCCCTCTCTTTCAACTACCACACCACACCAATGGAAAGACGTTTGAGCTCTCGACAGATTTAACATGCATCGCTTCCCTACAAGGGGGGTCTTTAGTTGTGCTGGGCTCGAACTCGTTAAAAGCCAGCCACGATCCGATACCTTGACCACTATATAGGCTACCGCGGCCACACAATACCGCGGCCACTTTGATAAACCCTAATTAAAGGCATCTGAAATATTTTGGAGAACAATTTCGGAATAGCGCATTACTTCTTTCGAGAGAAAGTCTTTTTCCCCAAACTTTTTACCAATTAAAATTGCCGAAAACTTGCAAAAAGGAGAAAATGTTTCTCTTTCATTTCATTGTATGGAAAAAGCATCGATAAACCAAAAGACTTAATAAAAACACGTAAGAAACAAATAAACCATTTACACAAAATTAAAAAAAAATATATACTATATATAATAAATTAATTCCAAAAATTTTAATTTAACATTCATAAAAATTCTTGTTAAAAATAATAATTGAAATAGAGTACAATATAAGACTGATGGTTAAATTTCTGTGAGGGAAAAAGAAAGGAAAATTAACATTTGTTTCAAGTTGAGGAATGGGGAGAATACTACGCCAATGAAGATACAAAGCTTAAGTAGGAACAAAAACACCTGCTGATTAACATCCAATCAAAAAGTAGACAAAACAATGCGATCTAGAATATAAAACAACGAGCGGTTTGATTTTTGAAAACGACAAACAATAGTCAAAACAAAGTTTTGAGACAAAGTATTGAGGATTTATAGTTTTAATAAAACAGTAAAGGTGTCTAAACAGTGTTCTGTTTTTGAAGTGTTCCGGAATAAATATAAAAAGATGCTTTGATATTTATTGCAGTTAAATTATTGCTTTTTATTAAAGTATTTAAGTTTTTAATCTTTTATTTACTATATACATATTTCAGCGTATAACAGGTACTTTTAACACTCAAAAGGATAAGATCGATATTTAAACCGAATATAAAAATGAAGAAAAAAGGAGCATAAAGAAGTGGATTTTTTACACGTCTAAAAACTGTTTATTTAAAAGAAGTAACATACCTTTTGAATTTTCAAATATTGAATAGCACATGAAAAATTCTTCCGTTATATCTCAGGAATATCATCAAATTTTGTTTCATGTTCATCATCACTGTTACTCTGATTCATAAATAAATAATCGTCTTCCGTTTTCTACATTATTAGATATACCACATTTTTTTTAAAAATTATTTTTTAGTTATGACAAGTTTCATTCCATGTTTATGATATCCCCTTGCACACTATATCTAGACTTCAAAAGATAAGAGCATTGCACGTGTACAATTCAGGTTTCTTCGTTACAGAAAAAGGTAGGCGTTACACGCTGAATATACCTAAAATTAAAAATTGCAGTTTGGGTGAGTGAGTGAGTTTGGTGTTTTATGGCACAAGAAGCCATTTTGGCTATACTGCTCCAAACATTCATAGGTCTGTGGTCTGGACGGGAAAAGAAAAAGAAATTAGATGACAAGATGGAGGGTCGAAAATAGAGAAGGATCACTGGGGTACCCCGGGGTTGTGACACCCATGTTTACCAACGATAGTAAACCCAATGGGAAAAGAAAAGATCACAAGAGGGTACCTCGGGATTGTGACACCCGTACCCACCTAAAGAAAGTGAGCCTCCTGAGGGGATTGCAATTTAGGAGTATAGGTGCGCGTAATACACTGGAATATATGTTACTGTGTTCGTCAAGATTACGATTTTTTTAAAATAGCTTTATGTTTAATTAAAATTTTGCATCAAAATTTGTAGAAATGAATTATTGAGAATTATTGAAATATACATGTGTATAAAATTCTCAATTCCATTTTTTTCAGTTTTTGGAATAAGATAAATTACGAGTGCATGAAATTCAAATACGTCGATATGAAGAGGAAATATACATTGCTCAGTATGGCTTTGAAAAAGTTTATCTCTGTCTAATTGGCTTATTAAGCCATTTCGGTATAGTTTGTTTCTGCCAATGTATTAATAATAGCAGTATTCCATTTGCTAGTGTAATGATTCATTGCTGTCATAAACATTTACAGAGAAAAAAATTTACATATAAAAAAACTATATTTTAAAAATTTATAATCTAAAGATTTTTTTTCTGAAGCATTAACTTCATCTTGGATTTATGAATCTTTAAATAAATTGAAAACCTCATGGCGCTTAAGCTTTTGCGCATCTGTAGTTAGTACTCCCTAAGAAAAACAGGAGACAACAGTGAAATTATGGGATGCCAGAAGAATTGCTAGAAGACATTTCCATTATTCAATCTAATGTGATCTGTTACAACTGTAACGAATAAGAGTAGTTAGAGTGATGTGTTTATAAATGTGCGGAACATAGAACAGTACTCGAAAACTACGGAATTGTAAAATTTTTATGTAAATATTACTATTTATATATAGATGTTGCAATTAAGGTAATGTAAAGAACATTCAGCGTTACTTACAAAAAGAATTTTTGACTTTAGCCATTGTTAGTGTTGATGAATTGTCTATTGAAAATTGTTAATAAGTAAAATACAGTAACTGTGGTACTTATCAGTTGTAGGGGCCATGGGTTGGCTTTGCAAAATAGTCGCCAAAGTGAACATTGGCGAAATTATCAGATACGAAAAATTCGCCACAAATACAGTGATAAAAAGTTAAATTATGATCATTCTTGTTCAACTTTATTCCTTTATAACATTATATATCGATATATAAATTAGAATTTAGTGTATTTTGCCGTGTTTGGGGGTTAATATTTTGCGCCTTTTTTCAAAAAAAGTGATTTATTTTTGTTTTTTCTTAGAATCTTATATAACGCTTTGTGTACTTTATATGAAAAATAGACAAAACAAGAATCTGTAACCAAAATATTGAGTTTATTGTTCTCGGTAAAAAATAAACACTTGAGCATTGTAAACAACAAGATTTTGGCCACTCATTTCTTCACCCTTAAAGACAGGAATCAAGTAAAAAAAGGAAAACATTTGGCTCGGAGTTTATAAATTAGGTGGTCAGGACGAAGTCAGGAACCTGAAGAAAAAGAAAACGAAATTAGCAGCTGATACGTCACTACAAATAAAAATGTGAAGAGAAATAAAGAAAATATTATCTTTGATAAGGGTTTACATGAGATAAAAGTCCATAGGAATCCTTTGTTAACCTATATATGATGGTGTTATTATTAGATCGATTCTAAAGCCACGGTCAAATGACGAGGTCGGTTTCTGAGTTGGCAACCCGCCTTCTAGATCGTTGCTATGCCGATCGGATGGGATGTTAATCTTCCTGCTTTAATATTTAAATTGCCATCGCATAATCGAGAAACTTTGGCCGTCATAAATAAATTTTTATCCACAATAATGGGTAAAAGATATATTTTTGTTACTGTTTCTCGCACAAATCATTCAATTCTATAAAATGTTTGAAATAATTGTTTCTGTTTTAGTAAGTACTAACTATTAATTTGAATGTAAGTAAACACGATGCATTAAAAAACACCTAATTTCCATATTAAAATTATTTAAGCTTATTTCATTATAATATAATTATTATTTTTCTAATGATAATTTACTATTTAGTTGTAATTTCTAACGGTGTTTAAATGAAGGATATTCATACACTGGTGACCATTGCACTACCTTAATAATTATTCTACTTTTAAGCCCTACTTATATAGATTGTACTTAAATAAAATTAGAAAGCGCAACTCTTTTGAACTTTTCTGAGTTGATTGAATTTTGGCATGAGAATTTGAAGCGCAAACACTTTGTTTCACTAAATAAAAAAGATAATAAGAACGATAAATATAATAGCAGTAAGAAATTCTTAATTTAATGAAAATTTAATATCAACCGATAAGAGCGTTAAACGAATGAATTCCGTTTACCTCCTTTTTATAAATTTCCTACACCATATTTGTATATAGTTACTGACAGAGTTCTTTAAACAGCGAGTCTAATTAAGTAGAAATAGCACAAAATAGGAATCTCTAAAAAAATAAGTATCTTTCAAGACATTCATTTCGAAAACTCCTTTCCACTGACAACTCCCTTTCAAGAGAATTGGTTTGAATATACCAACGCGTCGTACTCTATGACGTCTTAAGATTTCGTGTGGCCCTGGGCCCCTATGCAAAAGTAGACCCCATTTGTGACCCTTTTAAATAGAGCATGCGTTGTCAAATACTCTTACAAACGACAATTCGTAACAAATAAATGTGTACCCATCTCAAAAACTAGGCATGAACTGACTCGATCGACTGCCTCCTTTCGACTAAATAATGATGATGTACTGGTGATATACCTTGGCCTAGACACGGACTAGACATAGAAATGCTCCCTTGCCACTGTTACCTGCGGGCATGTAATCTAAAATTTTTCGTCTTTAGGAGAATATATCTGGGAAAAACACTGGACGATTAAAATTATTCGGATCGAGATCTCATTGAGACCACGTCTAGAACGAGACGAGGCCTCGGTCTCAGTTGGCTCATGCCTTAAAACGTCTTTGGTCGTACTCGAACATTACGAAGTCTATTAGCGACGGATCTGGTACAACTGGACCAGAGTTTGATGACGAAGATGACAAACTGGGTTGGTAATTGTTTCTGAGATTCAGATGAATTTTCACCTGCAGTAGCTAAACAACGGTATTTCAGTCTGGACTTGAACTTTGCCCCTCGCAGCACGAAGCTCGCGACTCTGACCATTGGTTACCATTGAGTATTTTTATACCAACGATCAGTATATTTGGCATTATTGCAGTGCATACTTTTATTTCAATACACTAAGAACAGGATCTTACCTATTTTTTCCAGAGAGGGGCGACGTAGGCGGGGGCTCCGTAGGCGTAGGGGGAGAATGGAGCGTAGTAGTAAGGTGCAGGGGCGACAACGGGAGCGGCTGGGACGACTGCTGGTGCGGGAGCTACGACGGGAGCGACGGGTGGAACGTAGGCGACAGGGGCGGTGTTGTAGACTTTGCCGGTGAGAGCGCTGGAGTACTGTCCGGTGGAGAAGTCGTAGTAGTTACCTGCAAGGTCCTTGATGCCTCCGAAGCTGGCGGCGGAGCACACGCCCAAGACGAGGGCCAGGACAGCGAGGGATGCCTGAAGGAGAGGAAACAAGGACGTTAAAGAATATAATAATATATTTTAAATTTTATTAAAAATATGTTTTGTTTCTAGTAAGTAATAAAAGGAATTAATTCCCAGATCCATATTATTAAGGATATACATTGGGCAGGGTTTTTATTTGTATTATTTTTTTTTCAATTTTTTTTTAATCCTAAAAAATTAAAATTTTTTTCGAATGTTTTTCTATTCGCAGAGTTTATTCTCCTACATTAAAACAGAATTCAAATGAAGGGCAATGAAACCATCTAAACCCAGATCAAATATAAATAGAAATTGTATTTTGTTTTTGAAAAATTTCTAATTTATAGTCGTAAGATTTTGCTTTTTTTTTTTGTTGAGCAATTTTCTAAACCAAGTCCTCTTATTATTTACGTAGTTGCTTTCAAAAATGCTGTTTTTAGGACTTCTAAAACTTAGAATTTTTTTTTTACAGAATAAACCATGCACTTACAAAATGCATTTTTTAAAAAAAATATTAGAAAATTTCAATGTTTAATTTTTAAAAAAACTTTTGGGAAAAGGTATTCTAAAAACGTTGGTAAAAAAAAAGTATGTGCGTGTGAACGGGGAATGCTTATTGTTATATTTGTTCGAAATAGTTCTAATAACCCACTTTTTAGTTTATATTAATAATTCCATTCATTTTAAGTACAGTTTAATAATTTATTACTTATATAATACAGCTTTCAAGCGTAGTTTAATTCAAAAAATATTTTGTTATTAACCAATTCCAGTAGTTAATTATTTTACAAGGTTTTGTTGCATATTTTAACAATTAACAAATATTTTATAACAAAGTTATATTAAAACAATTAATTTTTAAATAAAGTAAAAATCTACTAGGTAAGATACATAAAACAAGGTACAAAAGTCTAAATCTGGATTATCATTATTAGAATTTTGAACAACACTTTTATACTTGTTCTTAACTTAAAAAAAAGACTTGTCTTACTTTATAGATAATCATTTGTTATCGTTATTTAATTTGGCTTCTAGATTTTACTTATTGCATATTTGTTTTATATATTAGTTTATTTATTCTTGGATTTGAATAGGAGAAAAAGTATTTTATATATGTTTTATCTGCAATCGGAATTACATAAGTCTAAATCTCCTTGAATTGCTCATAAAGTAAATATAAAAGCCCATTATGCGTCTCAAAGAAAATTGCCAGAGTTATTTGGAAAGAACAATGGATGAAATAAACCGAAAATTATTTTCTCAAAAAAAAAAAAAAAGACATGAGCAAGCCGGAAAAAAATGTCTACGGAGGAAAGAATACGATCATCTATTCATCGTAATTCAGAAATAAACGATAGAACGATTCGAATAGCGAATAATAAGTCACAAATTATTTCGAAGTACTTGAAATTTACCTTGCGTTCGATAGCAGAAGAAAAACATTTATTTTTTTTATTACTCTCCGAAACAGGTGGCGAAATTGAATAGAATGCTTAAAGAATAATATAAAAAGTTTTGAAGTCAAGTTACGTGCGAGAACGGAAGAGTGAAAGTTCTTTTTAAAGTTCGTTTCTGTTATCAGATTTGAGAGTATGTGAAATTTATATTATATCAGAGTTAATAAATCCCGATTCTAAAAGATTTTTTAAAATCCAAGTACTTACATATTTAAAACATAAGATTTTAATCTAGAATTTTATTCAATTATATTTTAAAAAAGAAACCTATTTGTCTTGTGTATTATTCAAATGAATAGATTTTGATAAAATCTGTCGATTTTTGTATTTTGACGCACATTTTTTTAAAATTCTAATTATTTTAAACAGTGGTGCTGCCATCTTATGGAATAAATTAGAAACAAAACTTTTTTAGAAAGAGAAAGCAAAAGTAATTTATACATCTTTAGGGGATAAACATAAAAATTACTTTGTGAACTTTATTTGTTTTCACGATTAATAACATTTAATTATTCAATGTTTTTAAAATCCTAATGAACTCTGCTTTGTATTGATAAAATGCTACATAAAACAAAGAAGGAAAAAAAGAGTACCAAATAAGTAGCAAATATTCAATTAAAACATTAAAATAAATTCAATTTCTACTATTTTATAACTTAAACTAATCCATGAAAGACGAAAAACGATGCTGTCAGATGGCAGTTAAAATTCCTTCTTGCTATATAAATATATAAATGCATATCAATATAGGTTGTTGAATTTAAAGTCAATAAAACGTATTTTTTTTCTCCTTTTCCTGTCATTTGAGACTCAATTTCTTTTAAGATCACAAATCTATTGTTTTTAATAACTTGTGCATTAAATTTTGGAGTTTAATTTTATAGATAATTTAATACGTTATACAGTGATAGTAATTTTGTGCAACATAATGTAAAGATAGAAATTAACATATTGCCAAAAATTTATTGAAAATAAGGATATTTTTGATTATATATATAAAATGTGTGAAAGAAATTAAATTTTCTCAATAAATTAAAACTAAGAAATATTAAATCTTGGGAATTATCATTCAATTGAAATCTTCTCAAGAAGAAATCAATTGACATTACATATAATGATCTTTTTAATTAATTTTTCCCACTGTAGTGAGGATGTGGAACTATTTGATATAATCAAGTGTTTATCTAGAAGTAACTCTAAACGTAATCTCATAATCATTTAAATTTGTCTCATATAAGATTTAAAAGAGAAAATTATTTATGTTTGCTTAAATATTGTCAACATAGTACAAAAGTATATACTTCTAGTTAAAACGTTTACTTCAATTACTGCATTTATATATTTATTTGTATGTTGCATTTTAAAGACATATTTGTAAAAATTTTTAATTTTGATTATTTGAATGATTTATATTTTTTAAAGCAAGTTATCTTAATAATTTCTAACTACTATAAGACAATTATGAAGCCTATTGAAAGCTTTTAAACGAGAAAATGACTTTAAATGCTTTATTTTGATTAAAAGAAAAGTTTCATAGAACCCCATTCGAACAGAACTATTACGATTAAAAATTTGAACTTAATGAAGAACGTTTGAAGTATTCATTTTTGTTTTGGAACGCCTCACTGCAACTTAAAGAAGAATTTAAGAAGATCGGTTTAAAAAACAACAAATACACAAAAATTTTTTAAAAATAAATAAGTAAGTAAAATTTAACTTACGAATTTTGCCATTTTAGCTGAAGAAGGCTTTGCTTGTCTTAGAACTAGACTGCAAAAGAGAGGATACTTTTTACCGGGCTCGAACCCTGCTTATATAGTCGACATCCATGGTCAAAACTCTCTTTGGAATTCGGTGTGAACTACGTCACAGATATGCGTTTCTCTCTCTGCCCCTCCTCCCTCTTCCCCCTTCTTCGGAAGAATCCTTCGCATTGTCCTGATTTTTTTTTGTTTTAGAATGAATGCTGTTATTGGGTTGGGCAGCATCTCTCTCTCCGAAAGGTGTTAAAAATCCCCAAGGACACACTCTTTCTTTCTCTTGGAGAATATATATATTTTTTTATCTTTGATCTCATTCGAAACGAAGATGGGATTCGCCAGGGCGTGGTTTTGATCAGGAATTACGTTACAAACATCCACTGATTGTTTAATGCTTTTTCTTTTTTCCCCTTTAATACTCTTATCTAATTTGTTACGAACATGTGAGAGTGAGTCTTCATTAGAAAGTGGTTTTTCCCCGCATGAAATTAATGTGGGGATTTTAGAGATGGATTTTTTGCTTGTTTTCGAGAAAGGACGTGAGATGGAAAATTATTGTGGGGATGTCCAACAGTAATTTAAGGTAATAGCCTGTGAAACACCCCGGGTCCGGATTCAGACGATGAACCGTTTCTTAATTGCTGAACAAATATTTCTAGGGTTGTGCATGAGGGTACTGGCAACAGGGGCTCATGCCTAGGGCGGCGAATTTGGAAGGGCTGCATTTCTTACTCATAAAACTTAATGTACAATAATAAAACTACAATTTTACCTTAATATGTTATGAATTTTCAAATGCGAGTGAATGTTATATTAGCGACTCACTATAAAAAGCTGCACGAGGGCTATTGGCAACGGACCTCGTTATTTTGAACCATGATCTAGAGAGGAGGAGGATACCTGAGCTAGCAAACACCTTTCTGCACACCAGGTGGTCAGTGACAGATTTAGTCTTAGGACCACGATGCCCGGGCCTAAGTGTCAAATTTTGAGGGGCACCAAAATTTTCGAGGCGACAAAAATTCGAAATCAATTTTATTTTTTATCAACTGTGAGATCGAATTTTAATGCTTCTTTTCTTGTTTTAACAACCTCAAGATGCCATTATTAAAAGGGTAGAATTATTTCTTTAGAGTGTAATCGTGTAAGTAGTAAAATTTAAAATACCTAACTAATAAATACTAAATAAATTTTCGTTAAGTATAAAGCATCTATCTATTGACGACAGATTTTTCATAAATTTTTCTTACAGAATCTAAATGTAGCATTTGTTTGCTCATCACTATAACACAAATTATTAATTTCCCATATTTAATTATACTTCTGTTTGGTTACTCAAAAACTTTATTATTTTTTTAATCTCGCATAAAAATTTTATAGTATTGCGTAAATATATATATATATATATATATATATAATTCATGCCTTAATTCAATACCTAAATTTAATTCGAATCCATTAATCCTATTCGTAACTTTATTATTAATATTATTATATACAAGGGGTGTCAAATTAACTTGGGTCTAGGCCACCATCGAACCTAAATTCACTACAGATGATACCCCAAAGAAATGGCTCTCACATTTGGGGACAAGCCGGGGTTGCATTAGGAAAAAAAAGAAGGGAAAAAAACCTGTTACACGTTGTAAGCAATTAAATTTTGAGTAAAATTTAATTCTTTAATCAATTAATTTTTATTAATTATAATAAAATTATCGTATTGTACACCCTAAACAATCATGTATAGAAAATTTCAGCTCAATTGAGCGCTTTAAAATGTGAGAAAAAAGCTTTTAAGGTTTTGACACAGACATGGATACAATGTGAGTAGAAAAAAACCCATTAAAAAAAAAGAGAAAACAAGTAATATAAAAATAATTTTTTAAAGTCAATTCCTACATCGGTCAACAAAGATAAATTTTTATTTTTGTTTCTTTTTATTAAATAATTACAATTAATATAAATATGTATGTACGTATGACAGAATCACAATATTAATGGCAATTAATATTTATTAATTATCATTAAAGTAGTATCGTATTGTCATCCAAAACAATCGTGTATATAAAACTTCATTTCAACTGATTGCTTTAAAACATGAGAAATTTTTTTTTTTTTTAAGTTTTGACCCAAGTCTCTAAAAATGAGAAAGTTTCTGTATTATCGGGCTGTCCTACTGTGTCATTGAAATAATTTATTGCAATAAATGATGATAATGTGTGTACAGCCCCAATTATGGCAGAGAAAGACATTTTGGAGTTTGTTCAAAGCTCAAAACATATCAATGATGCAGATTCCGACGACGAAAATAAAATGAATAATGCAGCTACTGTTCCCACTTCATCCGAAACGAGGAACACCATGAAAAGTATGCGCAGTTACTAAGACGCACATTCCAAGGAATTCCAATGAATAACAAAATGGACGAAATCGAACAATTTGTTGAAAATCTGATCAGTGGCGTAATGGAGAATATTTACCCCCTTGCAAAGTCGGATTTTGTTTTTATATTTTATAAATTGACTAAATACGTACTTGGCGTCAGTCAGGTTTTAGGCCCCTTAGAATCCTGGTCCCTTCCGTGATACGGGGTTTACGAGTGTGTACGTTACGCCACTGAGTTTGATTTTAAAAGAGACATTGTAAAGAAAAATATCAGATTATGTTACAAAAACTCAATAAAAGTTTTGTTTTTCCAAAAGCTTTAAAATTTTGCATTAAATATTTCTAAGTTCTTGTGAATGTTTTTATTTCATTGATTTTTATTAAATTCATGCATATATACTTTTTTAAGAAAAATACTCTAATAAACATAATTCTGTTAAATATATGTTTTTTTTTTAAACACGAAAATCTTTTAACATTAAAAAGATATTTTATCCCTTCAGGTTTCTGTAAAACGATTTTCAGTATAATTTGTAAGTGAAAGTTTCTTGAATATACGAGTAGTAACAATAATATTAATACGAGGCTTTTGGGGCTCTTATAAAGCCCTACATTGAAATTATTAACTCTGCACTCTTCACATTTATTCTTTAGGCACGATCAGGACTCGAACTTTGGCGGCATTAATCACCATCTTACCGCAAAACCTAAATATAAAATCAAGGACATATTTCATATATATTATTACAATCTGTACCTAAATGTACTAACGGTCTTCTGGCGGCAAAATTAATGATTTTACATGAAGGTCAAGCGATGGAGACGACATCGGATCATTCAATTATATTGATGATCGCTATCCCAATCGAGTGTGATAACTTCAATTACGTGAGGTAATTATAAAATCAGAGGACGAAATTTCAATATATATTGATTGCTTTTGTGGAAATACAATCCGATACATTCAACGAAGTTACAAAATAGATAATTATATGAATTTACATACTTAATTGTTGTTTTAATTATGACACATTTATAATTTTCAATTCAAGCTGTGTGCATTTTATCATCCATCTTTCAAATAATTGAAAGAAATGAGAGATTAATTGCTGTTGATGGAAAGTCCACGCATCCGGGGAATTTAAAGATGCTTTTTTCTCCCGAAGTAAAAATTGTTCGTAAGAAATCCTGATGACTTCAGCAAAAGCTACTTTGATCCTCCGTGAATTTGACTAATACCATAAAATTGACTATGATTGCTACACAAAAAATTTCTGCCCGATTTTTAAGTTAGAATATTTTATAATAATACCACATTTTTAAAAAATTTTTTATCCAAATTTAATTGAAATAAATTAATATAATGTGTTCGCAATAGAGTTACAAAAATTTCTTCTCATAAACAAAATTCCCATTTTCAAATTTATTCGATTTTATTTACATTGGAGCAGGACCTCGTAATTTTGAACTTCATCAAGTGGCAAGGACGATATCTAAGCTGGTACTCCCTCTACAAACTACCACAAAACGTCAAAGGGAGGACGTTTAAGCCTTGACAGATTTAACGCGCAGTTTTCTACACGGTGGGTCTTCAGGGTTCCTAGGATCGAACTCAAGACAAGCCAGCCACGAGTTCAGGACCTTGACCACTCGGCTACCACGGCTATATTTGGAACTCGGTTGTGGTATATAGCAATACATTTACATGTGAGTTTTTTATACACTTGAGGAAAAGGGTTTTTTATTTTGTAAGATCTTTTCTTAGTAAAAATGACTAAAAATTATATTTGAATATTAATAATATGAGTGTACAATTTAATATTTTAATTAATATTGCTTTTTGTTTCATTTAATACGATTTTTCAATTTTTGTGAACCATTCTCTCTCAAGTTATTTCATAAAAATTATGTAATTCTTCCAACAATTCCAAAATCTGCGAGTATCTAGACCAGTGATTCTCAAAACATTTTGTTTTTTTTACACTTATAAAAATCTCAAAAAATTTGGCGGCACACTAACAATAAAACAAGTAATATATATATAAAAAAAATTAAGTCAATTCCTACTTAGATCAACACAGAAAATTTTTATTTTAGCTACTTTTTATTGAATAGTTACAATTAATATAAATATGTATAAACATAGGACAGAAACACAATATTAAGTGGTAATTCGTTTTTATTCATTATCCTTAAAATATCGTATTGTCATCCCCCCAAAACAATCGTATACATAAAATTTCAGTTTAACTGGATGCTTTAAAATGTGAGAAAAAAATCTTTTAAAATTTTGACACAAGTCGCTAAAAATGAAACCAACGTGGCTGTATCTGTAATTCTTTAAATAATTAGTTTCAGTAAATATATTTTATTTAATTATAATTAAATTATCGTATTTTTACCCCAAACAATAGTATATAGAAAATTTCAGCTCAAACGAGCGCTTTAAAATGTGAGAAAAAAACTTATTCATGTTTTGACACAAGTCGCCAAAAACGATGTCAATGTATCTGTATTTGTAATTCTTTAAGTAATCAGTTTTAATCAATTAATTTTTATTAATTATAATTAAATTACTGTATTGTCATCCAAAATAATCATGTATATAAAATTACAGCTCAATGGAGCGCTTTAAAATGTATTTTATTAACGATTGAAAATTCCACGAAGATAAATAAATAAATAAATATAGAGAGAGTGTGAGCTAATAGTAGGAATTGAATAAGTTTAAGAGAATTTTATTTATTTGAAATACACTTCCATCTATTCACGAAAGGATAAGAAATATACCACGAATACCCTTAGTTTATTTCGATAAAACGGCCGAATGATTCTTTTTTTGGATTTTATTTCTTTTCTCAGAGTATAATTAATAATTTTAAACAATTTTCGTGCCACACTTCAAGAATTTTGCGGCGCATAAAATTTTCACGGCACTGTGCTTGAGAATCACTGATCTAGACCTTTTAAATCTTTTTTTCATTTTGCTTGCAGCATTATGTGTCATAATATATATTTTTTCTTTTTCAATTCCTACTGATAGTTTAAAATCTCCCAATATATATCTTGTTCAAATTTTCAATCGTTAATAAAATACATTTAAAAGCGCTCAATTGGGTTGAAATTTTATATACACGATTATTTTACATGACAATACGGTAATTTAGCTATAATTAATAAAAATTAATTCATTAAAGCTAATTATTCAAAGAATTACTGACACAATCACGTTGGCATCATTTTTGGCGAATTGGGTCTCTCAAAACTTTAAAAGATTATTTTATCCCTCATATTTTAAGGCATTCACTTGAATTGAAATTTTATAAACATGGCTGTTGTGTGGATAAAAATACGATGCTTTAATGATAACTAATAAAAATTATTTGCCACTTAATATTGCGATTCTGTCCTATGTGTATACGTATTTATATTAATTGTAATTATTTGATGAAAAGTAACTAAAATAAAATTTTTCTTTTTGACCTATGTAGGAGTTGGCTTTAAATTTTTCTTTAATATTACTTGTTATAGGTCACGTTACGAAAATCCGTAATCTTTATTTAGCAAAATCTTAACTTTTACTAATAAAGAAAAATAATTAAGGAAAATGTGATAAAAGTATTTGAAAAAAAGAAATGTGTATTTTAAAGTATCACTCTTAATTGATAGAATTAAAATAAAATAGATGAAAATTATTTAAAATATTATACATATAATATTAATATATATAATATTAAAATTTCATGCATATTTGCATAATATGCTGCAAATTAAATACAACTCAGCAAAAATAATTGCAAATCAGAGGACGCCAGAAGTCGCAATTAATTACCCTACAAAACGAAGAATCATTTGTTAAAATACGTTTCTTCTTTTGCTTGACTGAAAAAGCCAAGTAACGAATCGGAATAGAAAAACAAGTAATGTAAAAAAAATTTTAAGTCAATTCCTACTTAGGTCAACAAAGAAAATTTTTGTTTTAGTTACTTTTCATTAAATAGTTACAATTAATATAAATATGTGTATACATATGACAAAGTCACATTAAAACAAAATTGAAAGCGATTTTCCTTGCAATTTTCCATTTTCCTTTCTATATAGGGTGATGGACTATTTTGTTTGTTTGTTAATATTTATTCATTCAATAACTTTAATTATTAGACTAAAATAGTATTGTAAAAAGAGATCACACTCTCAGAAATTAGGCCAATCCTAATGGGGTTTGATCCACGACCTTTGGATTACAAGTCCAACGTGCTACCCATTGTGCTACAGGGACGCAACGAACAATTTTCCTTCCTATAAATGCTGTTGAATTATTATATTTGTTTGTTACTATTTATTAATTTTTTTAATTTAATGAATGAATTAATATTTGAAAAAACTGTAATAACATCAAGTGTCACATCCACTACAAGTTTAAAAAAAATGTATTTGAACTTGAATGGATGAATAGAACGTTTATTAAGTGATTGAATAGAACATTTTTTTAACGATTGAAAATTTGAACAAGATATATATACAGTCGACTCTCGATAATTCGAACTTTCGATAATACGAACCTCTCGCTAATTCAGTGCTTCTCAAACTGTGGGAGCGCCCCCTGGGGCGCGATACTACGAGGGGGGGCGAGCTATATCGAAAATAAAAGATTAAAAAAAATTATTTACTGGAATGAAGTAAAAAAAAAATACTTTCTGACATAATAAAAAACACACATTTACACTGATATAATTTATATATATCATCTGCGATATTACGTCATAAAAAATAAAAGCTTCTACTTCAAAACCTCATTATCTATCTTTGAGATACTATAACCAAATAAAAACATTTTATTTGATTTGCGTAATCCCATGATGAAAATTTTTTTATTACGTGTTTTTTTAAAATTTTAAAAAATACTACTCTTTCAGAGAAAAAAAAAACCCAGACCCATAATAAAAAAAATTTTAAGGAGAAAAAATTTCATCACTGTTATATTATTAAAATATTGAATTAGCTGTAGGCAGCAGAATGTATTTGCTGCGGTTTGACCTTCGAACTTACTTGTCGGTTAGTTACGTCCTGCTCTCTTATGTATTTTTTTTTTCTTTTGGGGATATTGTAAAAAACTATTCTGCTGCTTTTTTTTTCCTTGTAAAATATGTTTATGATTTCGGAAAAGCATAAGAGCACTTTGAAGGTTATTCCAAGATTTTTTTTGAGTACCCCAAACATAAAAAGCTAATAAAAAACGTTTACAAAATTTTTAGAGCATATATTGTATTAAATACACTTTTAATCAGGACGGCCCGCCGAGACGAGCGCAGAAATCGGTAATTCTGTGAAAAACTGAAATTTTACCAAGGGCCCCTGACATTATCCTCCTGTTTATTTTTAACGTGAACTTAAATATATTTGTCCATATCTCCCTCTTTTTGGGATGACAAACTTTTTTACAATCTTAAGGTAAGGACTGAGTTCCCGGTGCGATCATTTTTTTTCCAAAAAAATTTTTTTGTGTTCTTACATCCCCCCCCCTATGAATAACTTAGTGACTTCATGCCTTGTTGTACGACTTATTGGGGTTTTGAAATGAGCAGGTAAATTTTTGGGAAATGATCAGAATATATATTTAAAAAATGGGCATTTTTTGATCTCTTTTAAAAGATTTAAAACTGAAAAAAAAAAGGGATAAACCTGCTAAAATAATGCATATTAAAATAAATTTGAAAAAGCGATGAACATGAAAAAAAGAAAAATTTTCCCAAATGCCCCAAAAAGAACCCCATCAACTAAAGTATAAAGCTAAAAGATCAGAAGACACACTTTGTTTTGTCAAAAACACACAAAAAGAAAAAGTTCAACATGCTATTTGTCGAACATCAAGGACTGTAAAATTACAATAATAGAAAAAAAATATGACATTTTTGCCTCCAAATAACATTCCTGTAATTTGCAAAAAAGTGTCTTGATTTGTGCTTTTTTAAGGTCATGCACAGTTTAAACATTTTGTTCAGCTTTTTTGGGTTTTTTTCCAAATTGCAAAGAAAAATTAAAAAGTCTTTGAAAGAAGGTAAGTATTTTTTTCTCTTAAGTAAATTATTCACAAATTACATTTTTTTTGGGACTTAAAAAAAATTTGAAAAAAAAGGGTTGGGTGACTCAAAACCCCTTCACCATCAGTATCGGGGATCATGCTGCCGGGGTTAAAACATTTTGAAAACTTTTCGCTTTAAATATTAAAAATAAAAATTATTCTTCATCGGAAATTTTATGTTTTGTTCATTATGCAACATCAATTTAAATGCTAATTCTGTGAGGCTTAAAATTACAGTTCCCTTAAAACTAATTATAATTTGTGTGTGACAAACATTTAAAAATCATTTTTCATATTTGAAACATTGTTCCCAAATTGGCTTTACTTTCCACAAATTTAGCGATTATATCAATAATGTTTTATTTTCTTATAAATGTGTGAACTCTTAAAGAGCGGGGACTTCAGCCCGGGATACTTTTTTAAAGTATCAGTTGGGTGCACAAGTATTTTATAACTAATTAATTAATACTAAATTAAAAAAGTTCTTTTAATAAGTATTTGCACTTCTATGTGCTTTTTCTAGAAGAGCAGAATGCTTATGATGAAAGACCCTCTGATTTTTTTCTAATTTAGCTGATATCTATATTTTTTTTCTTCAAGCAACCGCATTTTTAATATGTTCTAAATTTAAAAAAAAGAAAGGAAAAATAACATAATGTGATTATCCTTCTTATTTTATTTTTTGCTTGAACATATACAAAATTTAATACTTAATTTTTTAAATTTGTACGTTTATAATTAAAATCGTGTATTGTAGCTTTGCGTAAAAAAATGCATTATTATTGCATTCAGTAATTTATTAATGTATAAGGGGCGTAAAAATTTTTTGGGGCGCCAGTGCGAAAATTTGAAAGCACTGCGCTAATTTAAAATATGCTCCCCTGAAAAAAATCTTGTTTTTCAAAATAAAACCATACGTTTTGGTATTAATATTTCGAAGTAAAATTTGTGGTTGGCCCGACACAACACCGGGTAATTCGAAGTTTTTCCCATAAAACTCTCGATAATTCGAACCTTCAATATTATAAGTTTGTACTGTTTGCCCCCGAAACTCCATTGGTTTCTGGCGCAACCCCAAAAAAATCAGTGATTCCGGTATAATATCCCCATGTGATTCATAACATGGGTTTTCCTATATCTTTGTTGATGACATTCTTGTTCTTAATTTTATCTAATTAAAAAAATATGATATCATTGTTTTTTTGGCATTATTCTAGTATATATACTTGTTAGGGAAAAATTTTTAAAAACTCTTTTTGTATAATTTTTGTTTTTTTTAAATTATTTATCTAATTAGGTATTCGTCTGCTTCGTCAGTATTATCTGGGTTTGTGTTAGCTGGGATATTTATTTATAGTTCTTGATGCATTTGATATAGCTCTTAATTATTTTGTTATTAATTAATTTTGTTGTTCTTTTTTCATATTTTTTCACAAGGTGCCTCACAGTATAGGTTCAAAAACCCCTTCTTTTTAAAAAATTCAACTTGCACGAAATATATTATATTAAAAGCGGGTTTTCCCGTACTAAATCAAAATGTTATTTAGAGATGAAAAGTAAAAACCCATAAAATATATTATATTTACATCGTTTTCCTACCTACACTTTAAAATTCAAATGAATATTTTTTTTTTTTCGTCAGTTATTTGATGAAAATGAATTTTATTTTTAAAAAAATTTTCATATAAATACACAATATTATAACTTTTAAGATGTTTGAAAACAAAAAAAAAAAAAATTTTTCTAATAAAAAAACATTCTCCATCTTTGACGTCTGATTTACTTACTAATTTTCCAAAAATTT